>BLKR01010062.1:0-71356 GCA_011170035.1 Teleogryllus occipitalis
ATGGGTGAAGAACCGTGAACGACTAACCAACACCGGTAAGTGGTTTGGTCGTTTTATCTACATTAAATACATGATATATTATATCTATTGTATGATAATTTCCCGCAGCATGTTACTGGGAGAGGTGGCTCAGGGTATCAACTGATGTCACTGCCGGGAGATCCTAGGTTCGAGTCCTAGCGGTGACAGGATTTTTGACACTATATAGCGATTGTTAGGTAGAGTTCAGTCGCTGACTGGAGAAGAATTCTAGCGTCTGGCTGCTCTGGTTGATAGTTTTCCGTGATTCCCTGATCAATACCAAGTGAATTCCGGAGTAGTATTCTAACAAACGGGCCACGGACAGCGCGCGATCTTTCCTTCCTCTTCCTATCCTCACGCATTACATACACATTCACACACACACACACACATATTTACACTTACATTCACTATACTACCACATATGCCGGAAGACCTATCGCGAGGTAATAGTTTGTCCTGGCTGGGGCTGTTCCCTGCTCATGGGAGATACCTAATTGAGGAATACCCCGTCAGCCACCGGCAGGTCGGCACCGAATCTCACCATCCTGCGGGGGAAGATTACAGCCAACTCTCGATGCAAATATGCACTACACTTACGGGAATAATGACCTTAGTTGAGGCATCCGGAATTACTAATCCCAGCATGTTTAAGAAATGAATATCCGAAACATGCATGCATATTATTTATGAAGGCAAATGAAGGCTCTACTTTCAAATTGCTTAGAATGGAGTTATAAGAGGCTCGCGGCTTCATGAACATGTCAAAAATCTACACTAGCAAAAATGGACAGGGGACGGCGAGACCGAAGGGCGATCCTGATACCTTTTTACTTTCTCCCTGCAGAGTAGAGAGAAAGTTATGTAATACTGCGCGAAAAAAGCAAATTTTCGGCAGAAAAACTCTTATTGCAGGACCCTGGTAACGAAAAAGTGGATTAGGAGAGACAATAGTTATTGTATGCGAGACGGTATGGGAGAATAAGACAATTACAGAAAGAATAAAGTTACAGAAGTAAGTTTGGGAAATCATGCGTTTCTCTTTAGGGTGGTTTAAATTTATCTTTTGGGAATCTAGATTTGATTCTTGGGTGTTGTAGGTTTTTCCTAGGTTGAATATGGAAGTTGCAAGGGAGGATGGTAAGTCAAAAAAATTATTTGATTGTTGACTGATGTAATCATCAATCGGGTGAAGAACAAACTCTGCACATTTGTTTGTTTGACACGTACCAAGGCGCTTTGACGGCAGTCCGAAGGATTTTATTATGGAATGTTGGGATTATGGATGTTCGCGGCCGACAGCGTGAGGTTCATTCTCAACGCGCTCTCGCCCGTCTCTGAAACACTATTCTACGGATTTTGATTTGCTGCCTGTGACATTTCATCAGCTGTTACGGTACTATCCAATCGGGACCTTACACGTTACTACAGTGACGTCACTATGATGGCATTCAACCTTTCGATTGGATGACACCGAAACAGCTGATTTACTTCACACGCAGCTTATACTAGGGTTTTTCTAACGAGGCAGCTGAGGTTATTATCTTCGAGATGGAATATGGCACGGCTTTACGCGTCTTTCACGATCGTGCCGCTAGAGTCACTTGATTTGCAGCACTGCTTGATACGGTCGCGATCATGCGAAATCTTGCGCGGCATTTGAAAAAAAAAAAGATAAGTCCCGATTATATTTGAACGCCCTTGTACTCTTGGGGCAGTCTTAACAGGCTGCTAACAGGCCACACTAAATCTCCAATATGGTGGCGTTGACGGCTTTCTGCCAGTACCCCCAACTTCTGAACCGAAGTGTTTCATCCCGACCCGCGATATTGAAAGGAACGGATATTCATAATGAATTGCAATGCGGATTTGATACACAATTGCTTTTTCCCCACTCCTTCATTTTGTTAGGTTTGGAGCGCAGGGGGTAATACATTATTCTTCGTAAGTTATCAATTGGCAACAAATTAAATGTATTTAACACATAAGTATAATCATTATTTTGTTGTAAAAAATACATTCCTGAAAATCCTTGATATATTATGAATTGTTGGAAGTTTTTTTTTTAATTTATTAGTTTTCCATTTTACATTTATTAGTTCAATGTTTCTTAAAACTGAGTGTTTCCCCCCTTTAGGTACTATCAATGGTTACAATATTTTTAGGGCCAAAAAACTACAAAATAAAGAACAATTTAATGTTAGTAACCAATCGAACTATTGTGAAAAGTATCATCCTAAGTACATACTACAAACAATTTTTAATTTATCGAAAATCAAAATTTCAACTTAAAAGTGACCGTTGTTGAGCATTTTAAATTTAAATGTAGGAGAATCTTAATTGAAAACTAATATAATTTTGAATAACAGTTAACTATAATTAACTGTAAGAGTCAACTGTATCAAACCTTGTTTCACTATAAAGTGAATTCCCGCAATAGATCTTCCAACTATTGAATATATATATATATATATATATATATATATATATATATATATATATATATATATATATATATATATATATATATATATATTCAATAGTTGGAAGATCTATATATATATATATATATATATATATATATATATATATATATATATATATATATATATAAAATTATTTATGGAACACATTAATATGGCTAAAAATAATTAAATTTATTTCAAATAAAACTGATTTATAAGAAAAGAAAAAGCTTTAAAAACATTCAAAAAATAAAATAATTCTCTTCTGCTTCTTTTCGTATACTAATATAAAAGATAATTATTGCCTTTTGCAAATGAACTTTGCCGGGTGGTCTACCTTGTGGTGGGTCTAACTTGTGGTGGTGGTCTATCTTGTGGCCGGGTGGTCCATCTTGTAAGGTTGTACAGAGTGATTTGCACAAAATACTAGTGATTATCCAATAATACAACTATAATAAAAAAGTAACCACTCAGTAAATACAATGACTACTAATTAAATAACTTCCAATAACTATAGAGTTTTCAAAATCTTCAAATTAAAATTAATCATTAAAAGCCAATGATGTAAATGATAGTTAAAAGCTGATACAAATAGTACAGTATAATAACCACACTCACTAGTAAATATACGACTATTAATGCAATTAACTAATAACTGTTAATTATATGATAACTGAACATAACAAATACAAATTTCTAACTCTTTAATAACTCAATAAAGGTTAAGGGCCTTATACTAGTACTTAGGTTTTTCTAACGTGGCGGCTGAGGGTAGAATCTCCAAGATGGAATTCGACACGACTTTCCGAGTCATTCTCAGTTCTGCCGCAAGATGTCGCATGATCGCGACCGCATGAAGCAGTGCTACAGATTAAGCGACTCTAGCGGACTGAGAATTACTCGAAAAGTCGTGCCGAAGTATCTTGAAGATACTACCTTCTGCCGCCACGTTAGAAAAATCCAAGTATGGCAAATGTAGGCAAACCAAATTAAGGCAAATGTCGCAAGTTAATTCCACTAATCACTAAATACTCTCTACAACAAATAACTAATAACAATTATCTAGATAACTCTAAAAATAACCAATAACATCCACTATTTAAATAATTAACGAAAAGCAGATGCACAAGTTATTACGAACAAATCCAAGTAAAAATCACAAATTTTTTTAAAAAATGCCGTCACGATGGTCACAAAGCACGCGTTTTAAAAACATTTATTGACACAAGAGATGTTGGTAGCAACAAGGCCCGCTGAAACCTTTTGTTATTGCTGCCAACTTACCTTCAAAACCGTTCCTGTACTTGGGTTTTTATAACAAGGCATCTGAGAGTGATATCTCCAAGGTGAAATATGGCACGGCTTTTCGCGTCTTTCTCGGCCATGCCGCTAAAATCGCTTGATCTGCAGCACTGCTTGATACGATCGCGATCATACGACATCTTGTGACAGGACCGAGAAAGACGCATGCCGTACCATATTCCATCTTGGAGATTCTACCCTCAGATGCCACGTTAAAAAATCCCAAGTATCTTTTTTTTTGTTTTGTTTTGTTTTGTTTGTTTGTTTGTTTGTTTGTTTAATTTGTTGAGTCTTACAAATTGACGCAACACGTCTCCAAACCCCTTAAGGGGCGTTGAGCGCAACGTTACGTTCCTTTAAAAAATAAAATTTAGATTTCTATATTCTAACTAACATTGAAATAAATGTGCAAAATTTTAAAAATGAAAATAAATGTGCAAATACTACAAAAGTTTTCAGCGCTCAGTAAGCAAATGCTGAGATGGCCCCTTGATTTGCTTCTGGACGTAAATGTAGCTTCACTATGCGCAGGTTTTGTTGAACTTTCCTTTGCTTGTAGAGGTAGTAGAGCTTAGGGCAAGTTTCTATTTTGTTAACTATACAGAAAAATCAAGTCTGTTCGTTTCTTTACCGTTAAAAATAAGTTTTCTATAATTTGGCAACGAAAATATCTAGTTTTTGAAATGTTAATCTCTCGCTTTTTTAAATTTGTTGTTGTTATTATTATTATTATTATTATTATTATTATTATTATTATTATTATTATTATTAATCTTTCAACTATTAATAGTTAAATTGTTGGGAAGGGATTCTGAAACTCAAGAAAGCGTGAGCAGATGATTTTCTCCCCCATACGTCACATACAGTTTTTGACTAAATAAATAAATAAATAAATAAATATTATCCGCGCACGTTTTTTTGAGCCCTCGCTTCCCTGGTTGCGAGAGGAGTGGGGAGTTTGGTTATTTTCACAAAAGAAATTTTATATCAAACGTGTAGTTCGTTTTCCGATGCAAAATTGTTTCTATTACACGGGAGCAAACATTTCTGGTTATCAGATTTTGTCTACAACGCTCGTTCGTATCGTTTATTCTAAATTCAACTGATGTAGGCAAAGGATAGAGGTAGGTATTCCGGGGCTCAAGAAAACGTGCGCGTATAATACCCCTCCTGTTGAATAAAAATAACTAAATATAAACATAATAATTTTAAGAGTATACTTTTAGTGATTTTCACTTCCATTAATACGCAATTCACCGTTACATTTTTTAAATTCATCTGCGTGCTAATTAGGGTAAGTAATTACTCAATAACAGTAATGATAGTAATTACTTGGTAACGAAGGGTTATTCCAACAAAAGCGCTAAACGCCCAACAAGGGTTAAGAGACGCGTTGCGTCAACGACGCAACAAATTTTTTTAAAAAAATAGAGGGTCTTGTGTAATAATTATTTTTGGTGGAAATTTTCAAGAGGTCAACCTGTTAGTTATGTCTCTTACGGTACCCGCACAATAAATATGGCCCACTACCATGTCAAATATTTTAGTTGTGGCTCTTGAGACCTTGAAAGTTGGATACTTTTTTTATAAATTGTTGTGCATATTTTATGCATTACAAATACGGGTGCTTATTGTAAAATATAAATATCATCATGTACAATGAAGAATATTTTTCATATTTCTTTAATTTCCATGCCTCATCGTATATTTTAAACATGAAATAATCTTTTTTTTTTTTATTTGATGGTTTTATGACGTTTTGGTGGTTTTCGCAGCTGATCCTAGTGGGAAATGATTAAGACCTCATGGCAGTGGCAACACTGGCACATACTCTCTGTTCTGGCACGCGAGCGAAATTGCGAGGGAAACTTAACGAAGGGAAGCATCGGGAATGGAAGGAACAGATAGCGTTTAATAGGTTGCTTTTATTGTCAGAATCGGTTTGATTGCGGCATATGCTATAATAATAGTTTTTAATTGTGAGTGAATTATTATATGCTGTAATAATAGTTTTTAATTGTGAGTGAATTAAAGCGTTAGAGTAATTTGAACAGTGGAGCATCACGTAAATGGGAGGTTTTGTCGCGCTTCGAGAGGTCCAAGTAGTTGCAGTGACGTACTCTAGATGGCTGCACAAGCGCAATTTTTGTCATGTGATATCCGACGTCACTCGGGGACTATCCGCGAACATTCGAGAAGGAGCGAAAATTTACGAATGATTGATTCGAAAATTCAGCCAATCGCAGCCAATACTCGTATCCCTTCCATCGTACCCTTTGAGTTTGAGACGGGCGCTGAAGATATTTTGGAAATAAAACGTGCTGAAAGAGAGTGTTTTCCAAAAAAAAAAAAGTGGCGCTTTCTGTTCCGCTTCGAACAGAAGCCAAAAAATGTCAAAGGCCCCTAGTCAGTAAGTATGTTTTCAAATATTAGTGTGACAAAAATTGTTATTACTGAAAAGACGAAAGTAACTTAATTTACCGTTATGAATTCATGATGTCTTTGCTCCATTACATTTTTAAAAATGTAAGGAATGCACGTTTTATCGTAAACATTTTATAGTAACTATAATTCGTAGTGTGTAATATGTGGAAGTTATATATTAATATTAATAAACTAAATTGTTTAGAATGTTGAACATTCTGTAATATGACACCCATTTCATATAATAAAACATTTCAATTTGCTTGATATCCACTACATTCCAATAGTGTTATAATACATTTCAGAATTAAAATCTATAGTACAGGTATGTATGAATGGAGTTGTTAACGTGAAATATGTGAATTAATATTTATGTTACATTTATTGATGCAAAAAATTGAAGGATTTTGTTTCATGTCATAGTAATGTCATGAATCGACGCGGCGTCACCCGGACAGCCAAGATCATTCAAGATGAAAAATGTTGAACAAAATTGAAGAACCAACATTCAAAATATTTTTAATAATTTTTGTATGTATGATTTTTGTGTATGAAAAGTTTGTAGAAAATAGATTAAAATACCTAAGTGGAATTAAGAATTAATTTGTTTATTGAGTTGGAGGAATTTGAGATAATAAATATTTTTGCTCTATGAAATCAAGTAAGCAAGTTTTTCCAATACTTAAACAAAGAATTTATTTATTGCAATTAGGAAAATTAAAACTAGAAAATAAGTAAATACATTTTTTTAATGTTAATAAATTGATTCAAAAACAAATATTATAATTTCTAAATCAGCTAAATACAGAGGATACACTGAATTTCTAATGAAATGAACATAAGTAAATTTTAAAAATTGAAAATTAACGTTATAAAAGAAAATGGGAACTTATTGCTTTTTGACATGTAAGTTATGAGGACCAAAATGAATTACACATTTGGGAAAAGTGTTAATGAAAGTAGGAAACTCTTCAACTTTAAACATGACTTCTTGTAGCAAAGATTTAATTATCTTATACCGACATTATTAAGATATGTATACTTATTTAAATAATCTTTGTAGTCCCATGTTTTCTTTGCTCACATTACCTGTTATAACATCTTTGTTAATGAGTATTTGGTTCGATTGCAGAAAGATCTCACACCATTGTTTGTATTTGTATGTTGGTTTACTTATTTTGTAAAACATGTATTTTAGTTTTCATTTAGTTTTTTTCTGCTTGCTTGCTGGAAATTATGCGGTATGTGTCCTAATCTCAATCTCCTCTTGATTCTTATACCAAACAATGCAAGAACTTCTTATCCAGTTAATGACAGTAGTGTCATCAAGACAATGTTATATTTAGAGTTGAAATATGTTGAAATGCTTGACTCTATTGGTCTACTTAATGTTTATTTTCCTGATTGTTTCTTGCAACTTTTATGTTCTTTGATAAATTTATGCAGATATATGGGGTCTGCAGAATATTCAGAAAATCTGACAGACTTATTTCTTCTTTAATGTCATAATGCAATGACAACTTTCAAAACGTTACCAATTAGGTTCAATAGCATTTTCAATGAGTGTGCTTCATTATTGATATTAATTTTAGTCTCCTTTTATTATTGTGATTTTTTATATCGTGTGCATTCTTTATAAAACATTTTGTTGTAACTTATTTTTCTGCAATTTTGAGTGCAGTCTTATTTGTTTTTTAAGATTTTGAGTTTGTCAATGCTTTGATTTTTTTTAGGTTGTGAACTAATTTTGTTAAATTTGTAATGTAAAATTTGTATGTTGGTTGGTTCTGTGATATTTATTTTATATTATATTTTCAGAGTGTAAAGTTGTAAGTTTATATTTTCTTTTAGAATCATTTTATACTGTATGATTTAAACTATGACTTCCTTATTTAATTTTGTAGTGGGAAATAAATATATATATAATATATATATATATATATATATATATATATATATATATATATATATATATATATATTTATTTTCGTTTTTAAAAATGTCTTTTAATTTACAAGTTACCCTTGCCATTCCCAAAAGCTATATATCAATTATAATTATTCATTTCCTACGGAGCATATGCATGGAACGTTCTAACTCAATGGCAAAGAGTAATACGCTTTCCGTATGCGACTACCGCGACACATACGAACGTCACTGCAACTACTTGGAAGAAGTTCGTTACACGACGTTCTGTTAACACGGCCGTGTCCGCCCACGGAATTGAAGTACTTTACCGTTGAGTTGAAATGCAGAGAATTCGGTAAGGGCTACTGTGGCTTGTAATCGAAGACTGAGCATTTGTTTCAAAAATGTTAGTTTATGTTCATGCCTTAATCTTTAAGTAATTTTAATGTTGTTGCTTTGTGAAAAAGTTAATACCTCAGCTTTCTGAACATTTTGTGACAAGTGTCACCTTCACCGACACTAGTCATAGATGGATTAAGGAAAAGTTAATTATATTAGAAACCCCCAGCGCGTAAATTCCTCGTTATTGGAGAGTTGTCAGCATTGAAAATGTTAGTTAATTGAGTTAGTAAAGTAGTACGTAGTTAGTGATAATATTTTACAAAAGTCAGACGTGTATTACTTCATCTTGAGAGTCAAAGAACCAAGACCATGAAACTATGATGTTGAATGCAAAGTGATCTGATGGTGCATTATTTCTTACACCATCATAACAGTGGTGAAAATTCTTAGTTTCATGATGGTGATGTTCAGGGCAAACTGTTGTGATGACAACTGTGGATACTTTCATAACAGTGGTGAAGATTCTTAGTTTCCTGAATAACAACAGTGAATAGATCACATTGCACTTTACTAGTCAGGTTAAGTGGATCTACTCAAATGCATTCCAGAATTAAATATATCATAATTCACCATAAATATTGCAATATTTTTCCTTCCCTGCAATGAAACAATTTGAGCAAAGTACAATATCCTCCCTTTTCTTCTGGATAGGAATCCAAGCAAAAAAAAAAAAAAAGATATTGCTGGTTAAACTGCCATTCACTTTAATAACATTAAAATATATGTCTGAAATGTTTTTTGTCAGTAAAAAGCAATATATAATGCTTTATTTATGTTAAGGTATGTTTAATATTTAGAAAATGTATGCTGAAGATCATCTTTTGTTAGGAAAAATGATGTGCTGTGTGATATTATATATACAACATTGTTGCTTGCCGACATTTCAGAAAATATATTTCCATCCCCAGGACTGTATAATATGAGAAGGAGAAATACACATTTACAATAAGGCTTCAAAAAAACACTTGTCAGATACAATTACAAATCTGGCTGCACTTGAACACATTTACACTTTTTTTTTGACAAGAATTACATACTTTTCAACCACCAATAAAGTGTATACATAATTAAATGATGTGGTGCATGCTCCTCAATCATAGGCACCTCACAGGAAGTGAGGGACATAAAACCATTCTCACCACACCAACACACACCATGACTGATCCTGGTAGAATGTTAGGTGGTGAGACGAGAATTATATGTTGTGGCTAAGTGAGGTACATACTAGCTTCCAGTATGAGTCTATAGTTGATATACAACATGAATCTCTCTTGGTTAATTCTAATTGTTTTTACTTGAAAGTTGATCTATTAATTACCCATATTTATTTATTTGTCACTTTCTTATTCCATCTTTTTTCTTCCCCCCCTTCAAATATAAGATAAAAAATTTTCTTTGTATTGTGACAAAACCAAACAATTTAATAATGTATACCCTGTTGGTGGTTGAAAGGTATGTGACTCTTGTTGACAAAATTTGTAAATGTGTTCAACTGCAGCCAGATTTGTAATTGTATCCGACACATGGTTTTTGTAGCCTTCTTGTAACTGTGTTATGTTTCATTCTCATATAATTCAGCCCCAAGGATGGAAATATATTTTCCGAAATGTCAGCAAACTACCATGTTATAGATTCTTTTTATTTCTACTGACCAAGCCCTGTTTACTTGTGAACAATATATCATCAGTGGTCATTAAGAATTATTCTTATTATATTTACAGTATGTTGTATACACATGTATCAAGCCTTACTAAGCCATCCATTAAATGGCACAATCACCACAGTACTGTACTGAGCTTATGAAAAATAAAGATTTAAAAGTAATTTTGGATTTTCTCTTGGTCTAAAGATTTGTAATGATTTGTGAGTCACCATTGTTTCAAGCTCAGGGTGGGTTTTGATCTGATAAAGTTTGTATATAATGGGTTTTATCACCTATATTTTAAAAATTTTATTTTGCCTGGGATGAGAATAATATAACACAGAATATTCACAAAATAAACTTATTAGAGGAGTATGTTCTTTAGACCCAATAGAAAAATAAAATTTTGTACAACTCAGCTGGCTATCACTGACCATCTTCTGCACAAGAAGTGAATAATCTTATGATAATAATTGTTAATTGCACAATTTTAGTTTCTACATCTAAGGTTTAATATTTTTCTGTAAACATTAATTTACTTTCTATAAACAGTAATTTAATTTTGTTAATTTACTTTCTTGATACATTTACAACAAATATTAAAAGACAAATTTACTACTTTTTTGGAACTTATTTCTTCTACTTGGGGAGGAAGTAGTTGTTGCTTGTAATTTGACAACTGGAAATTATTAAAGGTTTTATTGGAAATGATTTTTAGGCAGCTACTGGTAAAAGAAGTTCATTCAGGGCATACATAGTGTACTAAAAGTTCAATTTGGAGCACTAGTGCTAAAGCGAGTTGATGCTCAAATGTTCTCATAAATATGTGGATTCTAAATATTCTCATCACATTAACTATTACTGTCATTAATTTATCATTAAGTGATTTGCTTCTGTCTGTCTGTACTTGGTGTGACAGCCCGCACACAGGCCATGGCTTAACAACAGCGTCCTGGCCTCGCGGCCATGGGTTAAAGGGTACATGTGGTTAGCACGAAGACATCCCTACGCTGTATTCTGGTCTTCTCAACCTGAGAAGTGAGCTTTCTCATTGTCACACAGCAACACTCTGGGACATTGCAAGGAAAATCCACATTATAATCTTGCCCAACTGGGAATCGAACCTGGGGTCACATCTTGGAAAGAGAGCATGCTGACCAATGAGATAAACCACAAGGGCAAGTGATTTGCTTACTTGAATAAAAGTAAAATTTAAGTCAGTAAGGCTATTTCAAAAATAGTGTATGACACGTACTAAAAATATTTTTATTCTGCTTGTAGGATTGAGCCACTTGGCACCTTGATCTTTTGTTGCAACCTTCCCTACTCTCAAACTAAAATGTCACTTTTACCACTTGTATCATTAGAAAAAATTTTCGTCTTGTTAAGTAAATAAAGATAAAAAGGCTTTGAAGTTTGGTTTAAGTTTAAATTTTTTATGGGTGTGTCAATAAGAGATGAAGGACTTTTAACCTTACACTCACACACACACGTTTCAATTCTCTTTATTCTTTGCAGTTTTGTTTTTTACTTTTTCAATTATGTATGTATATACATAGTATAGGGAAAGTTACATAATGCTGTGGAATATCGATTTTGAGATTTCAACTGAAATACATGTTTCAGGGTACCCTGACGCAGAAAAGCATTTTTTACATTATGCAATTTTTTTAAAACTATCTCATGCTGTTAATATTCACATTTCCAACAATTAGTATACATTATTGCATTTATGAATAGAAGTGTTTCAAAAGACTTACAATGAAGTTTCTCCAGAACTTGCAAATTTTCTGTGAAAAAAATCCTTCAACTTTTGTATTTACTGTAATACTTTAACATTTTTTTTTTTTTTATCGGCTTCAAATTCTTCAATGAAAATTTCCAAATAGGATGAGGTTTTACTCTTCTATAATATTGTTAAAGTAATATTTCAGAATTTCTTAAACATCCATAATTCTTGTTCAATCATGACTTGTTTCATGTTGACTACATTAGAGCAAGCAAGTCAGAAAAACTGTTCCATCCTAGGTCTTAGGTGCTGCAGTAGATAATTTAAAGTATTATACAGAGAGATTATTCTAAGAGACTGCTTTGACAGCTACTGCTGTCACTACAGCTACTGCCACAAAACTGCAAATGATGACCATGCGCTCAATTCTTCAATTTGTTCATTAGCGGTTGTCTCACTTGAAAGTGGCTTCAATTTGATCTCTTGCAATGCCATTGTCTGACATGACTTTTATTTGTTTCTCAACTTGTTAAATTGTTGCAGTAATTTCTCTATAACAACCTGACTGAAAATGATTACTGGTTATTTATTATTTTCTACTGATGTATAATTACCTTAAAACAGAAGAATTATGTGTTATTTGATCTTGCAGGTGAAAATGGTTCGTACAAAGAGGTCATCAAGTAATCTGAAAAAAATTATCAATTATTCCAAGCAGTCTGAAGTGAATAAAAAGACAACAATCCTTGTAGCCAAGGCAGATTCTAAGAAGAAACATGTGTCAGAAAATGATATTGTGAATGAAATTTTATCAGACATTCAGGAGAATGTGCTTAGTGATTTTGAAGAAGATTTTGAATCTCCAGAGGATTCTGCAGTGAATAGACCAATTCATGATAAGTTAAAATTAACCCTTAACAAGAAAAAAGCCAGTGTACGAAAAAAGACAGCAGTTGGAATTCTGAGAGAGATTCGAAAATATCAAAAAAGCACAGCTTTATTAATACCCAGAAACCCTTTTATTCGTGTATGTAAAGAAATTATTCTTAAATTTGGTGGACAAGACTTTCGAGTTGCGAAAACAGCTTTGGAATGTTTACAGGAAACCGCTGAAATTTTTTTAGTTCAGCTTTTTGAAGATTCCTATTTGTGTACTTTACATGCTTCGAGGAAGACCTTAATGAATAAAGATCTTCGTTTAGCGCGAAGAATAGGTGGAAGAAGTGGATTTTATTGCTAAAAATTTGCCCTTCTATATATTTTAACAGCTACTACTACTATGTGATTTTTCTTAAATGAACTGTATGCACTCTTGTCTTACAGTGATAAATTATTATGTATTTAACAGGATATAATTCATAAATAAATGTTCAGTCTTACAAATTCTGGTAAAGGGTTTGTGCATGTTGCTTGCCGACAAAGTGGTCTGAATTTTATAAGTAAAAAATGAAAATATTAAGAAATAAATAATTAATATCTTGTTAAATTTGCAGTGAAAAGAAACAATTGTAAAATAAAGCTCTTTTTAAAAAATGTGTTATTTATTGTAACCTTTCTTAGTATGTTGGGTTTAGAAAAACAAATAAAAATTTCTTTGAAAAACATTTTTGTTTTAATTCTGTTACAATTATTTATGAAATGTCTCAATGTATATTTTTTTGTTAGCAACCTTTTTAATTATTTTAAAACAAAAATAAATAATATCAAATGGTTTGTTTCAAGGTTGAGAATATTGAAATCCAAATGCTTTTTTAGTTTTATTTTTCCTTATTTTTATATCAGCCTGTTTAAAACTTTTTAATCTAACCAGCCCAAACAGGAAAAAGAGATGCAAATTAATTTTTCTTGTTGGAAGAAAATGAATACCTACGTGCCAGGTTTGTCATTCATTCCCCAAATATTTATCTTGGCTCTGACAGGTCTGGTTTTATCAATGAGGTTGTTTTGTCACATTCAACTAATCACTGCAAGGAAAGGGTGATCAAGAAATCATGACACAGAAAGGGCTACCAGTTTGAAATTCTAATTGTTCAGTTAAGAACTGCATTTTTACATCTTTTAACCAATATGGTTTGGATTTTATTGTGAGGTTTTTATTTGGTCTTTTCCCAAATGTGATAAAATCACTGTTATTCCATGTGAAAACAAATATTTCATTTTAAGCTGTATGTGATTGTTCAGTCTTATACATAAATGTAATAATATATACATTAGATGCAATGTGTAATTGTTTTTTCCACTTGTAAAAATATTGCTTCTGTAACAACTAAATAATAATTTTTGTGTACAAACTAATGTGGTTATATTTGAGTGATTATAATCCTCATGGTTAACAGAAGGTGAAAATAAATAAAAATAAGTTATTAATATAATAATAAATAAAATAATTATAATAATTTATTTTTTTATTAATTTTAATTTTTTCATTTGTGTCCATGCAGTTTGAGGTCCCAATAAGTCCACAGGACTATCATTGTATTCCTTTTAGAAAAACCATCTCTAACATAATTTTCTTCGTCCCCTTGATTGTTATCGTAAAGTTTGAGCAACACAAGCAAAATTGAGACCTAGAGTTTTTTTGCATATTTTTACTTATGGTTTAAAGATTTCCTGACAAAAAAGATTTTTTAAAAATAGGGTATCTCCATAAGCAATAAAAAGTTAAAAACTGGCGAAGTTGTTATTGAATATCATTCTACAGAAACATCTGATGGTGCAATTTGGTAGTTTTCACTGCCCACTATTCAGTTTTTGAACTTCATCGAGTGAGACAGTTGTGAAAATTAATTTACAAATTAAAGCAACATCATGTAGGCTTTCCTAAATTGATTCTGTGTAACAGACAAGGTCAAAAAACGTACAATATTATTACCTAATTCATGCATGGCAGTCTGCTTCAGTTCATTAAATTGCTTTGTGAATTCTAAATAAACTACAATTTGCTTTTAGACTACTTTCAGTAACACATTTTTGACAAATTAATAGAGATTGAGATATGGGCAAACGAATAAATGTGGAATCAAGTAACTGAAAAGCAAGTTTGTTGCCTCTTCACAAAATGCAAAGATTTAAGGGAACTTAGTGGACGTAAACTTTGATTCACATGCAGTTCGATTTCAAGAATACTATATGTATAACATCTCAATTTTTGTTCAGTTTTCTTATGTATAATATTTATATTGAGGGAATTATTGTGTTTAATCAACAAATACATTTTTTCATATTTTCTCAAGTTTTCTGCCCCTTAATAATTTAATGGAAATTGAACTTTGAGATTATCATGGTAGGGCAAAACCTTTTAATGTTAAATTTTGAGTTTTTGAGAAAATATTGAGTATTTCTGAAAATGCATAATTTTGAGCTTGTTAACGCACAAAAGCTTTCATGATTTCAAGGCACTTTATAAAAGATTATTTGCAGTACTTCAATGCCAAAATTCCTAAAAATATATATCTTTAAAGTAAATATTAAACAGATATTTCCAAAATCTTGCATATGTACAATTTTTTAAAAACCTAAATGTTTAATCAGAATAGTGATCATGTCATGTGATTAAGTGCTTTTAGCTCTATCCAAACAAGTTCAAAGAAAAAGTGTGGAACTGTTTTTGAGAAAATCTTGTTTATGCATTTTTTATTTCCTCTTTTTCACACAAAATTGCATGAAAACTACTACTAAAAAAAAAAAAAAAAAAAAGAACATGACTTTAATTAAAGATTGAGTTATGAAGAAATATCACTAAGAAAAAACTTCTCTTCAAAAACATGAAATATGAAAAAATTCAGAGACATGACAATTGGACCTGTACCACCTTTATAAGTGTATTTTACTCCATTCTAGCAAACCTTGAAATAAATTCGGTGCCAGTTTTGAGGAAATTTTGAAAATATCGAAGAGGTTTTATGTTAAGTACCCCCACAATTAAAATTTTCATTTCAAATTCTCAGGACCTTGAATTGTGCCAAATTGATCAGGGAATATTCATTTTGGGAAAAATTGTATGTATGATTTAAGTTCACTGGTATCTTAATGTAAGTTTCTTTAAACAATGTATGTTCACAAGAAATTAAAAAAAACAAAAAACGCAACGACCTAAAACTGGTTGTTTTTGTAATAAATGATATTCTTAGTATGTTTTGTTCTTTCTTTCATGGCTTAAAAAGAATAAAAGTAGAAAGATTCTAAAAGGTGGCCCTAAAGTACAATCCTTATACATTCTTCTTTATTTAATTGTAATTTTTTAACATTTGAACCAACATTAGTAATATTTTCTCTATAACAGCATCTAATTTTTGAGTGAATGTTTTCTTATAGGACTAGGTCTTTTATAATATTCTTAAAATTATATGTGAATCCTACTATTATGGTACCAAAAAATTGGGAAAATGTGGACGAAGAAAAAGAGTTGGGCATATTTAGGTATCAACTAGGAAGAGGGTGGGGTCATATTGAAAAGCTTGCCCAGACTAAAGCGATTAGGAAACTAGTACAAGAAAGTGTAGTACAGGGAACTACTAGTACAAGAAACTGTCTGCATTCTGTGGCACCACTAATTTTTGAAACTTAGGACTGATGAGGCTGGTCATAACATTATCTGATCAAACAGAAACTTTGAGAATCTTATTTTTACACTAATTGGAAACTTTTTTAGGGGTTCCTAACAAAGAAATTTTGAAAGTTAATACCTTGCAAACACACTAATATGCACGTTGCACACTTAGTAAATCATTGTTTTAAAAGCAGGAATAGCTTCATACTGGAATACAACTAAATCTGAATTATTCATTTCAGCATTTAAAACCTGGTAACAAACTGGTGTGAGTAAACTTTTTAGTATTGTCAAGTATTATAAGTAAAATAGCTTCATACTGGAACCACATTTCTTTGAATAGATTAGCAGCTTAAAAATACTTGAAAATGCTTAAAACAGGCATGTGGCAATTTCCTAACTGGCAGTATCACACTTACAGAATGTATGGTTTCTTACAAATTGTACAAAATCATCACTTTCCTTAGCATATTATATGGAGAGGGGGTGAAAATATAACCAATTCAGCTTCACTACTAAAATTGATTCACTATCATGTGATAGCTTCTTTATTAATCTAATTTATTAATAGTTTCTTAAATGTTAATGTTTGTATACAATAACTACATCATTAATCTGTAAAAATACCATAATATCTATTTATTTATTTCATTTACTATTATCTTATCTAATCAGAAGAAAAATTTGAAAAGAAATGGAACATGATTTTACAAGTAACTGATGTTATCTGCCATCTCTGCGGAATTTCCCTGAATTGTTTGTAAATGCAAAAGTTATAAAACCTTTTTCTCCAAAAAAGATTATAAAGCCTGAGATGCTCTTTACCTTTCTTCAAAATATGTATCTGAAATAAAAAGTTGATTGAAATGATTGTACTCTCTTTTTCCAATACAACCTGGGTCACATAAATGAAGATCGTCCATCATCGTGGAACTGGATGAGAGAACATTATTATCTGGGAAATGTTTTTCTTTTTTTCCTCCTTCCCAATTTTTGTTATTGTATAAACAATCTTTCAGTTTTTGAGGAAGCATTTGTAGAGAGAAAATTCTTCCACTGAAATTCTAAAAAAATATTTCTATTGTATTAGAAAATAATTTCTCACATACATTGGAAACCATTTTGAACTGCGTACCAGGTATTTGACCCACCTACCTACTGCGTTATTGTGAAATTTACACATAAAACCTGTTCTGATGTTTGTACCTGCTATTTCTGAAACTTATTTTCATACGGTTGTAAATATACAATTAAAAAGCATGTTATTTGAACCATTTAATGCTAAATAACTCGATGATCTATACCCAAATGAAACACTTTTTTTAAAATCTAATTTGTGTAATTAACCATAACTTTTGAGTTTGGTTTTGAAAAGTCACTCAAAATAAACAACAAATGTCTGAGTTTTTGGACAGTAATCAAATACCTCTAAAAGATCAAATCCTTTTTTTTTTTGTTTTCTCAGGGGTCTCACACAAATAATCTTTTTAACTCTTTATTTATTTATTTATTTATTTACTGTGTGGACATTAAATTGTCCAATACACATATACATTTCAATCAAAGAATAGGACTGTATACCAAAACTATAAAAAAAATCTCACAGGAAACTGAAAATAAAGCTAAAAAAATAAAGTATTCATTTCTTCAAAATTTTTACAAGAGTTTGTATACAAACTGAATAAATCTTAGTTGCTCACTGATAATACCAGTTCAAGCAAATTTGATGTCGAGTTCTGGGACATATTATTGATGTGTCCAATAATATTTTCTGTAGTATTTTGAAATTCTGAAGAAAGATTTCTATCGTACTAGAAAATAATTTCTCACAGTCAAGCAAGTCTTCTACTGTGGTGACATTTTTTCTACAGAATTATTATGGAAATTATGACATAATTGGACTCTGATTTAATTACAACAGAATAATATTTTTCTACAAATATTGGAAATCATTTAGAATTGGAAATGAAATGGAAATATTTTATTAACGTTAATTGAAACAGGAATGTTTTTTGACACAGCTTGATGCCATGTGAGTGATATTATGGCCCATATTTATGAATGCTGCCAGGCAATCCCCTAGCAGCCTACTACCTGGGGACCCATTGCTGTCGTAACCGCGCTAGGGGACTGCTGACAGCACTTGCAGTTGCTACCAGCTGAGAGCTGCTGCTGGGAGCTTGCTGGGGGCTTGCCAGCCGCTAGGGACCATTCGTAAATCACAGAATCGAACTCAGGGAGCCTGCTACCTCTGGCAGTGGTTCATAAGTATGACCCTATATTTCCGAATTGTATAAGTAGTAATTAATAGGGATTAGGGAACAGATTTCTACAATTTTGTATATTTTTGCCATTGCTTCAGTGCTTAGCTAAGTGAAATTTCTTGACATTTGGTTAGAATATGATGCTAAATAGTTTAACATGTTAGGGTATATTTGGCTGAATTTTTCTGTTGGTGCATGTTTGTGTAATTACAGGTGCATATTTTGTTAAAATAGAGTCTTATCTATAAAACTTTTCATAGAATCTATTTATTTTTGAGCATTCATTGATTCGAAAGAGCTTGTTACAGTTTGTATTTTTTTGTTTTCTATAGATGATAAAATACTCATACAAATGTAGGATATTTCTTGATTATGTATTTTTGAAACCTGTCAGAAGAAATACAAGACATACAATGTACTTCACTAAGGTGAATATTTACTTCAGTTATGTCTCTTGTGAAGTAGGGTAGATTATATTATGTTTGACAAAAATACATCTTTTCATTCCAAGCTCGCTTCTGAATTTTATCAAGAAAGGTTTATTGAGGAAATGAAATATTGTTAATTTTAATTGCTTATTAAAGTGCATATTTCAGAATTTTTAGGTTTTTATTTATTTATTTTACGTCAAAAAACAGTTAAAAACTGTGTATGACGTGCTATGGGGAAAAGTGAATCGTGTGCACATTTTCAAAATTCTGTGATCCCTACACTAAGTATATACTGCTTAAATTTTGAAGGGAAAAAAAAAGAGAGAGAGAGAGAGAGCTCCCATGTAATAAAATCTATATCTATTTTCAAGGATAAAAAGGCAATAAATTTTGGCTAGAAGACGTGCACAGAAAATGAAGTTACATTTATAAATGCACATTTTTAAAAGCTATTTCAAGATTTTTTAGGACAAAAATCCTCTCCCTAGAGATAATATAAAAGAAAGTGGTATTGTAGAGGAACAGATTACAATGAGAACTGAGAACAGATTACAATGAGATTACTTTAGAAATGCTTTGGAAAGATAGCATTTTTCAAGTATTATGTTTATTGGAATACATCCTCAGATACTATAAGAGTTTCTCGACCTATTTTGTGAGTGCTTAACTAAACTATAATATACACAATTATATTATAGTTCAGTGAGTAATAAATTATATATTGTTAGAGCTTTTATATTTATATGTCCTGCGTGTCAAAAAAAGTGAAAACTTTGAACCTCAGTGGACTTATGTAATTGGTATATTACATGAAGTCCATAGGTATATTACCTTGACCAATTCCATTGAGGACTATATTATATCCAATGTTAGATTAATTAATTACAGAAAGTTTAAAACATTTTGAGTACTGTAATTTGCCAAAGATGACATGCATCAAGTTCAGTTTTGACCATGTGTACTAGTAGATACATTGGCAGTCTCTAAAACAAAGCTGTATGATATATCATTGAATCTTAAACATAATGTGGAGATCACACCTAAAATTGAGGAGCCAATGAAATTTGTGCTCTTGTTTGGTATTAGCATACCCATTTAGTGGTCATAGTTTTTCTCTCCTCAAGACTGTCCTGAGACTTGAAGCTCTATGAAACTATAGAACAACGTAAGGACTGGTACTGAAAAAAATATTCTTTAACAATTTCACTCCTATCCCCAAGCTTGCTCAGGCTATTGTTTTAATTCCAGTGAACCGGAATATTATTCAGATATCACATGTACCAAGTTTTGTTGCTGATAACAGGCAATGATTGGTCTTGGGTTACATGGAAAAACATTAAAAGTCTTGTCATGTTCCTCTATGTATACGAGATCTTTTAGAGTACGAAGAAGCAAGGAGATTACGAAGCAGTCGTGCATGCTGTGAATAAAAAATGGTCAATGCACATGGAGTTGGAAGCTTCTTTTAATAATTTATTAACTACAGAAGTACCACTACAGAAACAAATTAAATCTATACTGGGTTCTATTTCGTATATTTCCAATGTGGAGTCCACCTCCACACAATTTGCCCTGTGGAAGATCACAGTACAATGACCAAAACATTGACATCTGTGCTTGGGACATGGCATCTCCCAAACAGCCAAATATATATTGACTCCGGCGATGGAAGCCTAGACTTTCATGTATAAATTGTGTTTTAATATATTTAGCATGTAGAAATGTTTTTGGACAGTAAAGAAAGGGATGTAAACACACTGTATTGTGTCTAAGTTTCATTAAATTTCCCAAGTCAATATTTTTTCCTTGGTTAAGGAGGTTCCAAAGTTTTATATTCCATGAATTTCATACACCTGTGTTTAATTTATCACTAGATAAAAATTGTTCAAAATGGCCAGGATTCTGAAATTAACATGATCGTAAAGGCTGAAGACTGAAAATGTTAAAACTAATTTTTTACTTTGGCATAGTTTAATTATGGGGAAATATTTATTTCTTATAAGTGCACAGGCTACTGTCTCACTAATTGGATGATTGGTCTCTTTCAGTCTCAGTTATATATCAGAAAACATGGATCCAGCTAACAACTATGCCCCATTATTTGAAGCACAACTGGAGTTGCAAGAACCAGATCTGGTGTTTATTCCATCATTAAATCCTGAAGATGACGACAGTTTTTCCAAATTAATAGACAGTATTATTCAAGATATTCTTAAGATGGCAAGTCTTGTTCCTCGCATATCTCAAGGGAAGGCAACAAAGGACTATCAAGTAAATATTAGTTTACATAATCTGCATCTTATGTAGGCAATGAACAATTACTTAAGTATTGATACATTTTGGATGTTGTTACGTAATGTATTACCTATTTAATGCCAGACTGAGATTGAAAATAATGAAGATATACAAGAAATGAGGAAAGAAATATTTGAGGCTGTGCAGAAAGTACTTAATGAGGTGAGTTTTACAATGAATGAAGTAAAATCTTTTATATCTACATTTAATCATTTCAAAATATCATATATGCACGTCTGGAACCTTATAATTTTGCAGAAGAGCCCCTTTATTCTGAGCAGAGCTTGGTTTCATGGCAAAGCAAAGTATTTTACTCTATGTACTTGTGAAATTTTTAGTATATTTCTTCATTTAACTCAACTAGTGGTGCTTGGCCCAGACTTTCATGTACTAGTTAATTTCTTTATCTCTTCAATCTGGGCTATCTTTTCAGTTTTTCCCTTTTCTCTTCCCTCTTCTCAGCTGTTATCTATTGGTATCTGCAGACTTTTTATTTTTATGTTTTCTCAATTTTTTGGATTCCTAATAGTAGAATTGAAATATGATTTTGAGAGTATTGTAGAAGAACTAAACCTGGTCCTATATGCAAATTTTTATTGAAAAATTGGAGCCGATTTTGAGAAATCGTTGAAGCATTTCTGAAAATTGCTGCACAATTTTGAGCTCATTTTAATAAAAATCTTTTTAGTTTTCAAGAAACTTCATAAGATATCATTTCAAGCTCTTCTACTCATATAGATACAATAATGCAAATGTGCCCTCAATGTAAATATTAACATGAGAGATATACCAAAAAAAATTACATTTGTATAATTTTTTAAAGAGCAAATAAATGCATCAAAGTGGCATTGATGACATGTTATTCAGTCCATTTTGCACCGTTCATACAAAAGTGCAAAGAAAAACTTTGGAGCCATTTTGAAGATAATGGAGTTTGTGTACCTCTGAAAATCCACAATTTTGAGCCCTTTTTCACTGAAAATTTTTGGAGTTTTCCAGAAACTTTATAAGAAATCACTTTTTGTTCCCAAATGCAATAAAGTATAAAAAACATCTCTGTTGTGTAAATGTTAACAACATGAGAGATATTTTAAAAACATTACTCTGTAATTTTTGGAAAATAAAAAAATACATAAAATTCACATGTATGTCATGTTATTCAGTGCATTTAGAATTATCAGGAGAAAAAGTTTAAAGAAAACATTTGGAGCTGTTTTTGAGAAAATCTCTTTTTCAATATTGCCCAAATTTCACTCAAAATTGCACTAAATCTACTGTTCTTTATTCTTTCAAAACAATGAACATGACATTAATTAAAGAAATAATTCTGGAGAACAAATTTCATTTGCAGACACTTCAGAGAATAGTGTAGGTCGTATGTTTGTTGAAATCCCATATTTTTCGAAAATTGCCAAAGTGCAATTGTTTTTAGCATCTTGCTACAGCTACCATATTGAAGGTAGAGACTTTTTTCTTAATATCTGTTCTTTAAACACAGATCTTGAAATAAGTCCATGTTCAATTTTTTGAAAATACGAGTCGTTTTCTTGTCGTTTTGTATGAAATATAGGCAACGTTTAATTATTTTAAATAATTTTTCTCAAAAACCGCTCCAAATTTTTTCTTTAAATTTTCTCTTCTTATGTATCCAGGGATGGTTAAAAATATTGTGATAGTCCTATTTTTGATGAGCTGTCAGTATTTTTCAAAAATTACAAACAGTTAACATTTTAAAACTACAAAATTGAAGATAGAGATTTTTGCCTTAGACAAAGTGTGTTGTAAAAAAATTAGCTCTTTAAAAAAGGTCAAATACAATTTTTTTCAAACAAGTAGTTTTCACAAAATTTCTTGTTGAAATTAGTGCAGATTATAAAAGAAATTATCTAAAAAATTGATCTTATTTTTTTCTTAAAATATTTTCCATGTATTAAACAAGGGATGCTTAAAATATTGGTGTAGGTCTCATTTTCTTTGATCTCTCAGAATTTTCAAAAATGCATGTTTGAAAATATTGGATTGAGACAATTACATTTTCAAGCATTGGCTTGAGTTTGAAACTCGTAGTGTTTCTGTAGTCTAGAGGTGAGGCTCACGGTGAGTGTACTCAGAGAATCTGAGTTCAAGACCTAGTGTGGAAAAATAAATTTTTTGCTGGTTGAAAACATTTTTGCAGGTTTAAGTAGTAGTGCAATATACTAAAGCAGTAATAAATGAAAAAATTAATATTGCAGTTTCTTCAATTTCTTTACATAGAAAGGATAGTCAGAGAAAAGATCTAAAATGTACAAAGGAGGATAGTTTGAAAATGCAGCTGTTATAACAACTATACTTAAAATTATTGTATTCAGGTACTTAAAACAAGGAAAATGTTTTCATTATCAAGAAAAAACTAAATAAAAAAAGATTATACTTTTGCCTGAAAGAAATTCTTTATTTCTAAAAAATTGGAAATGAAATTAAATCGACTCCTTACTTAAAAGTAAGCAATCATATAATACAATAACCAGAAAATCCATAAAATCAATTCATAGAATCATATAATCAATTCCTGTGAGAGTTCTTAGAAATGCTAATAAATTTAGAAATTCAATCACCAAATTTTTTTTCTGTAACACATTCCTCTGAAAAATTATTATTCATGATGTGACAAAAGTTTTTGTCTTTTTATGTGCAACTCTTTAATTTTTGCAGGCTCAGATGTTCAGTGAAGAGTTTGAAAACTATTCTTATTTGTGGCTGGATGACCGTGAAAGTTATATGCAACAGTTTTTGGATTACGGTCGACAACTGTCTTTGGAGGATCAGGAGAAGTTGGCTCTGGAAGGAGACAATGCCATTCCTTTTTCTTCACCAACACTGGAAGCATTCAAAGAACAGGTGCCTCTGCAATATTTTTGTGACAGATAAACATCCTTTGCATATTACCTCTCAGTTTATAATAATTAATTGAACATCTGATCTGCTCTTTCTGAACTAACAGAACTTTATTTAAAAATCAATAGAGAGTTTTGATAACAATCATTGTTTCAATTTTTTATTATGATCTGCTGGCATTAATTTTCTAACATTTGATACTTACAATTAGTGTAATTTTGCTTTGGTGAAGAAGTGATCATTTGTAATCTGCTAATCAGACACTTGAGAAGGGCATTTCTTCATATATTTTCTCCAGTATTTGTAGATTTGTCTATTTTTTATTATTTATTGGCTATGATATGTTGCAGTTTTGTGCAAATAAAAAATGTGAGTATGAATTCTTAATTTCATATCCTTGCAGATCGATCAATTTGAAAGTTTGTATGCAGAAGTAGAAGCCCTGGAGTGTATGCAGATCTTCAATTGTTGGTTTCAACTTGATGTGCGGCCCTGCAAGCATGCCCTTCTGAACACAGTATGCAAGTGGGGCAGCATGTTTAAACAGCACCTGGTGGATCATGTTACGAGCAGGTGAATTGTCTGCCTGCATGCACTGAAAGCCTTCTGCATCCCCTCTGCTTCTCTGCTCAATTCTTAAATGATGTACATGCTGGTATCCACCCTTTTTTTGGTCATGCCTCACTTAAATTATTATAAAATTGATTTGCCCCTGCCCTTTCCCCTTTCTCAGTATTCATGGGCATTTTTGGCATGTAAAAAATTGGGGGAGGAGGACATCAAAGGAAGTGTATACTGCCACAGACTTATAGTTTAGTCCATGATAATTTTTTTAACTTGTTTCATTGAAGTTAAGAAGGTGCATGCAGGGGGAAAAAAATTGAAGGTATGTCACAGCTATTCATGAATTCAGTAATGTACTCTGACAATAAACTTAACTTAGAAAACAACAGCAGCCAAGAAAATGATGTCAACAATGGTACAGTGGTTATAGTAGTAGTGTTGGGAGGCAATGTAGTTTTTGTTCCTCTTCAATACATATGAAAACACAGGCTTATGACCTAGTCATAAGCTATGCTTTAGACCTAGCTGCCAATTCAGGAGCTCAAACATTTTTTAAAAATGGACAGCAGAACATTTTTTGTTCATTCATGTCATCATTTCACTGTCTGAGTATTATATTACAAATACATTGTTACAATATGTTGTACTGAAAGTGCCTATAGAAAGAAAATGAAATTAGAATAAAACTACTGGATGTACTTGAAAATATTGGTAGGCTTTTCCCTTGCAAGAGAAACCTGTGAGGTTATTATAGCACTTACGGAAGACTGACCACTTTGAAATCTTGAGCAGCCATTTACCTCAGACCCAATGTACTCAGGGCTGGAGCTACCTAAAAGCAAACTAGGATACTTAGGGCACAAACCTTGAGGGGGCACAGTTTTGGTACATCTTTATATTGTTTTTTTATTTTATAATATTATTTTATTTTCTTATTTTGGCTTATTGGTACTTATCATCTTATTTATAAATAATTTTCCATTTTGCAAGAAGAAAGCTTTGATATGAATAATTTATTATTGTTTCAATTATTATCAAATTCATTTTAGTTTATCATTATTGTCTTTTTATTGATATTGTTAACAATAATAAGTATGTGTGTTCATTATTTTTCTGAATCAAGTATTTATTATCTGGGGGAGGGGAGTATTATTATATGGGGGGGGGGGGGGGGCAAACATCTCATTTGCCTGGGGCACAAAATAACATAGCGCCAGCTGTGTGTGTACCTTTGTCATACAGAAATCAAATATTCACTTTGATGAAGATTTAGTTTGTATTTATTAATACTTTTTCCAGCCAAAGCCAGGTACTCTCTGCACGTGAATGGTGTGAATACAGGCTCAGACGTGCTCGACCCATTCTTGGCTATGCATCTGTAAAATCTTGATGCCTCTCTCCCTGTGATTGATAATTTGTATTATTCAAAAATGATTCATGAGGAGAAAGCTCATGAGTCCTATGAACTCCTAAAAGTGAACTATCCTTATGAACTCCTATTTATGAGGAAGAAGTAAACCCCCATTCCTGAGGATATAGGCTATTATCTCAGATTAAACAACCTTTTTATTATTATTATTTTTTCATACAGAGAGTTTAACTCCTCTGAGAAAGTAATTATCATGCTTTAGAATTTTTCTACTTTCACATGCAGAACAACTAATAAACTTGAATGTTTTCTAATGTTAACCTTCAGCTGGTAACATCTCTTTGTGTAGGTAGTCGTACGATCAATGTGAGAAATCTTTGTATAATACTTTCATATAATTAGTAGGAATTGCAGATTAAATATTTTGTAATAGTTTCTAATTGTTAGTGGAACATCATAAAAATGAATTAGAGGTAATTGGAATGAATTGAAGTAACACAAATACAAAACAAAACAAAAATTTATAATATTTCAAATATTTTTTTCCTGAAAATTACTTAGAAAAGAAAACTACTTCTTCACAAACATAATCATAAATATCGTCTTATAGGATCTAGAATCTAACCATCTGTGTTCACCTCAGAGGTCCCATCGCTGCTGCCTCTGCAGCAACTGTGATTGGAAGGGGGTGTTCTAGGGTTTGAGTCATGAAGGTGACAGATATTCATCAATAGATAAATAACGAGGTTGAATTCAGCTGCTGTCTGGAAAATTCCAGCAGGCAGCTGCCATGAATTCACTATTGGCAGTTTTCTGTGGCTTCTCCAATCAATACCAGAATAGAAGCCACACTCTGCATAAGTGCATAATATTTTGAAATTGTTGGTCAAAAGGAAGCATGTAAATTGGGACTCTGTTAATGCTAGTAGTGGGTTTTCTCCCTGTCCATTGTTACATATATTTTCAATTTAATTTAAAAAATGTGTGTTGCAATGTATATTTATGTACTGTAAATAAGGTCTCTAAAACCATAAAAAATGCAAAAAATTATCTATTAATAATTAATTCTTAGATTGTCTCCCATAAAATCAAAATGCTTTTTAGGGCATGCAAGTCGCAATGAGAACAAAGGCAAGTAAATATTAAACAATTGTATTAAATTAATATACCTACCATGAAAAAGTTTAATTTTTATATCTGACAGATTTTTTATCTAGTTTAAATTTTTAATATAAGTGTTTAATACTTAAATAATATTTAAATACATTTTATATTTTTCTAAAACTTGTGAAATTTTCTTTCACACTTTGCAATAAATAAGTGCAAGGTAATAATTTAATCTATGGATCTTCTGTTACAACTGAGTTACATAAAAGTTCTCTTCAAAAAAGTTCTGTCATTAATTTCAATGTTTGTTTCTTTTTAAATATTTTACTAGAAAAATTTGTTTCCTATGTTGAATTGACTATCAATAACACAATTTTGTAGGTCTGTTGTAGTTTGGTATTTTGAATTCAAGGCCAGTGGTGTTGCTAAGATCAGTATTTTTCATGCTGGCAATAGAGTTTTTAGAGCCCTGAAGGTTTAGGGTTGTTATTAAAGATTTACTGGTTAAAGTTGCAGAGGTGGTTTATGGTACAATTTGTAGGTGGTTGCAGTCCTTATTCATGAAATTGATGTAAATCAATAAATTTCCAAACCTACTAACCACACTTGAAAGCATACATTGACCTAGAACAAAGTTTGTGGGCGCACTGCATACTACGTTGATCTCTTGCCACAGCATGGAGAAAGCTGACAAAGCTTAGTAGATTTGCATGCATTAAAAGTGAATGAGAGACTTTGATCAACAGCTTCGTTTGCAGTCACGCCTGCAAAACTTGCCAATGAAAAAAGAATGTGAGATGCTGCTCAAAGAATAACAAAAGCTACTACAGAAATAATAATTTACAAAATATACACTGGGTGTCCAGGGAGGAAACATCCAAACTTCAAAAATAAGCTCTTAAGACAATTTGAAGCATATTTTGTGTAATGAACTACATGGATATTTCAAATGACTGAGCCGCAATAAGCACTCAAAAGTTGGTTTGAAAATACACTTTCTAGGCAAAGATTTGCGTTGTAGAAGAATATTAACACTCCATAAATGTGTAAATTGTTTATTATTAACAAAATAAATTAATATATTTGATTAGAAAGAAAAATTAGCCCAGAAATAAAAAAAGCACTCAATTTACACAGTTCGACTGCTTTTTTATTTCTTGGTTAATTTTTCTTTCTAAACTAATATATTCATTTATTTTGTTAGTTTTTTAGTGCTCATTGCAGCTCAGCCATTCCAAATATCCATGTAGTTTATGAAATGAAATATGCTTAAAATTGACTTAAGAGCTTATTTTTAAAGTTTTGACGTTTCTTCCCCGGACTCTGTATTTAAAATGATCTGTTAATAAATTTGATATTCATGGAAAGAATAAAAGAGGTGGTTGTGGAGACCTGGAACCGAGTCAGAAACTGCCCTTGCAGTGTTGAGTGGGAGATGTCAGAAGATGGAACCAATGGATTGCCATGATGTACATGGATATATAGTGAAGCAATCTGGCAATGCCCAATGGTTTCATGTAGTGGTAGGTGATATGCATGTCTGAATGTGGGCCAATCTGTAGAAACATTTAAAATATTATTAATTGAAATTTGATAAAAATTGAATTTGTTTAAAATTTCAACTTGTAAAATTAAGTAAGATTTGTGCTTTCTTCAAATATTATTATGAAGGTTATCAAGTTTCATTTCATCCTTGTATCTTTGACAAGTTGCTTTAGATTCGTTCCTTATTTATGCCATGTGTATGTACACTATGATACCACGATTTTAATTATTTACCCGAGGTTTCATAAGTGATTTCATTAATCTTTCAACCCTGATGAATGCAGGTAATGAAAGATGTAAGACCTTTCGCCCTGCTTCTGAGGATACAGTGTCTCCTAATTAAGACTACAAAGAAATTATATAATTGAAAGAACTTGGGGAAATGTTTATATGTAGCCTTTTGTTTTGCTGTTCCTGGTTATGTCAATTAGAAAATAATTTTTTGTGATCTTGGTATACTTATTGCTTTGATTTGCAGAATTGTTTTGATCAATTCATGTTGCAAGCATGGAAATATTTATTTCATTCTGAATTGCTTAGTTCATTATGAGAATGTAATTTGATTAAATGCTTAATAAATGTTTTTTAAAAACAACTTAGCTGAGAGAACACAATAAATGACTATGTATAGAATTTCATCTTTTTCTATTAACTTTTCTACAGAAAATAGAAATAATAAGGTGATAATTTTTTGCTTTGGCATTTTTGTTTAGGCATGTTTTAGTCCTTGTCATGTTTCCCTATTTATATTCCCATCCCCACCACAAAGTGACTTATCCTAATGGCAACATGGACTGGAGCAAGGGAAATTGCATGAAACACAAGACATGAGCATTTTAACTTTGGGATCTCTACTTGATTTGTGGACAATAATAAAAAAGACCTGAAATTTTATTTAATTCTATTTGATTTTTAAATTTCAGACACAAGTATCTAAAGAATTGATTACACAAATTGCGTTGTTTTATGTTGTTGGGATATCACCAGTGTGGAGAAAGAATGTACAATGTTGTTATTCTCAAAATCGAAAATATTCGTATCTGAAGATTTCGTGGTGTGTATCATTTTGATGTCATAGGCATCCGCGACCAGAGATGGTCTGGGCGGCCCGGGCGACGCTGGGTCGAAGGTTGAGGTGCTGATGTTTCGACCAACATTCTTGGTCTTCTTCAGGGCTGTAGTGCTTACCTTTGTCACCTCGACCATTGACGCGGCGTCACCCTGACAGCCCAGACCATCTCTGGTCAAAACATCTGCCATCATCTCCTGAGAGGAGACATGCTCGAAGATCTCCTTCCTGTTCACCGCATCACGGATAGAGCGGTGTCTTGCATCCACGTGCTTGGTCCGCGCGTGGAACACGGGATTTGATGCCAGCTTCTCGGCGCCAACGTAGTCATTGTTTATGACGACGCTCTCCATGTTGACCCCGACGCTATTCAACAACCTCCTCATTGGATGGCCTCCTTGGTGGCATCAGATGACGCCACGTACTCGGCCCCATTGGGAGACGCAGCGATGGTGAGCTGTTTCCTCGACTCCCAGCTAACTGCGGCGCCTCCAAATTGGAAAGCGTATCCTATGTACAACTTCCTGTCAATAGGACAGTTGCCCCAATCAGCATCAGTGAACATTACAGCTGGCTCACTTCTCTTCGAGTACACGAACCTCAGTTCTCTCGTCCCCTTGAGATAGCGGAGGACTCTTTTAGCCGCTTCCCAAAGAAGTTCACTAAAACAGTTGTTAAATTGGCTGAGATGGCTCACGGCTATAAGTTATATCGGGTCTAGTTCCAACAGACAAATACACCAGGCTGCCAAGAAGTTCACGGTAGGGGATCTGACTCGAGCAGGAGTCTTTTCCCTCGTCCTTCACCAGCTTGATGCCAGGGTCCAACGGGGTTGCATTCACTCATCCAATACTTCTCGAGGATCTCATCGATGTATCCCTTCTGATTGACTGCAACGTAGTCCTTCTGGTTAAATTCGAGTCCCAGGAGTAAGATGGCCTGCTTACACTTGCAGGAGTAAGATCACCCAAGTCCGTGTCTTCAAATCATCGGCAAAGATGACCCTTGATCTTGTCAATTTCGGCATCGCTCGTTGAGGAAACCATTATATCGTCGACACAAATGATGTAACTTATCGCTCCAGGTGTCTGCATGATGTACACGCATGGATGTGTATCGGCTGAGACTGCTCCAAGCTCTCGTGGTTCCTCAACCAGTCGCTCGTTACAAGCTCTCCCTGCCTGCAGCAACTAATAAAGGCCTTTTCTCAGTAGCACAACCGGGTTGCCTTTGAGTAACAACTTCCGCATATCTCTCTCCCTCTCTCCCTCTCTCCCTCTCTCCCTCTCTCCCTCTCTCCCTCTCTCCCTCTCTCCCTCTCTCTTTCTCTCTTCCTCTCTTTCTCTCTCTCTCTTTCTCTCTCTCTTTCTTTCTCTCTTTCTCTCTCTCTGTCTCTCTCTGTCTCTCTCTGTCTCTCTGTCTCTCTCTCTGTCTCTCTCTGTCTCTCTCTGTCTCTCTCTGTCTCTCTCTGTCTCTCTCTCTGTCTCTCTCTGTCTCTCTCTCTCTGTCTCTCTCTGGTTGGTGGTCTAGGATCTCGATCAGATGTTCAGGTTCGAGCTGTCGAGCATGCATGTTCTCGGCGATTGCCACCGCCAACACGGTCCGTATCGAGGGAAGTCTTGCCACGGGAGCGAACGTCTCGTGAAAGTCGATGTCGGGTCTCATCCCGAATCCGCGCGCCATAGGTGGGTCTTGCACTTCTCGATTTTACCGTCAGCCAGGGACTTGTTTCGCAGAACGAATCTGCTTCCAATTGTTCGCTGATTTTTAGGCCTGGGCACGACCTCCCATGGCTCCTTCCGGATGATCGATTCCACTTCAGAAGCCATCGAGTTTTTCCACTCGGGAGAGCCGCCCCGACATTGTCTCCAACGTAAAAACCTCCGCGACGTCTGCGATCACCCGTTCCGCGCTCACGCGGCTAGCGTTATCCTTGCGCGGCCGCCCTGGACGACGTTCGGATGATTCTTGGGCGCCCGCAACGTCGAGCCGGTGCAGCATTTTCACCCTGGGCATCACCTCGAACCATATGTTCGACAGACAATGATGGGAATTCCTGGAAGGGTTCTTCCTCGTCGCTCGACTCGTCCAAGGCCTTCATATGCGGGAGCGATTTCTTCGGTGGGCGGCCTGACAAAATCCCCGTCGAACCAATTTCGCGCAACGAAATCATTGCAGTAGGCACAGGGTCACTCTCGATGAATCTTGCGTCCTTGGTCACTTCAACTTTTCGTGTCTCTGGCAGCCAAATTCGATACGCCTTCGATTGCTCTGCGAAGATTCCTTTCTTCGCTGTCATTCAGCTTCCCCTTGTCTGGCATCTTATTTGGAATAAAAGACCTGCATCCAAACTCTCGAAAGTAGCTGACGTTTGGGATTCTCTTGCTCCAAAGCTCGTAAGGCACCTTCTTTTCGGTCTTCTTTGCTGGACTTCGATTTCAGATGTGACACGCCGTAGAAACTGCTTCAGCCCAGAACAATGGTGACAAACCAGATTGGATCAACATGGAACGAGCCATTTCAATTAGGGTTCTGTTGATCCTCTCCGCCTCCCCGTTCTGCTGCGGTGTATATGGAGCTGAGAGTCGATGTTTAATGCCCTCCAACTTCGGAAAATTGTCGAATTCCGCATTCACGTACTCGCGTCCGTTATCAGACTGGATCGCTTTGATGTTTACACCATGCTTGTTCTCGACAAAGCCCGTAAAGCTTGAGATTTGTTCTTCAAGAATCGTACATCGCTCCTACTTGAAAAATCATCGATGAGTGTTATTACGTACGCCGATCCCCCGTTGGAAGTGACTCATTGTACGGCACAAATCCGTGTGTATGAGTTCCAATTTAGTTGTCCTTCGATCGGTTTCTTTCTGAAACGGTGGCCTTGCCATCTTCCCGCTGAGGCAAATGTCGCAGTCTGCATCTTCACGTCCGGTTGGGAGTGCAACGCCGCGAATGGCTCGCGGAATTCGATGCGTGGACGAGATCCGGAAAGTTGAGGTGTCCCATCCTTCTGTGCCAGATTCGAAGAGGGTTCTTTGGACATATTTTAAATTTATAAATTTTTAATTTTAAAATAATTTTAGAAGTTTCAACCAAAGTTTCATTAACTAAAACTTTGGTTGAAAAATATAAACTTTTAAATTTAAAATATATCAAAAAATATTGTGAAGGTTTTTCAAAAATGTATGAAACTTAAGTAAACATTAAAAGCAATGTGAAAACCTAATTTTTTATCGTGGAGTGGGGTAGGCACTGGTTGTAAATTTATTTTGGATCAAAGTCTTTGTTGAAACATTTTACTTTATTTCGTCTTTTTATTGTCTTAACCGGCTAGACCCTTTTCTTATGACGATCAACGATTACAATAGGAAATGGAAATGTTTTTTGTTAACATGTAAATGGATATTAAAAATTCTTTAATTTAATAAAAGATACTGTGAAATACCAACGCGTTTGTTGAGCCCAATTCACAGATACCTCTCTCTGGGAACTTGTCAATGGAACCATGATGCACAAGGCATACACCAAACCTATCCAAAGTTCACTCGACTGCACTCTTTTTCATCCTTGCCACATGCCCCCCTTATCTTGTGGTGTCTCCTCTCACAGCCAAGAGAACTGGAATAATAACTTTGTTTCTAGTCCTCTTGCTCACAGCTTGGAGTCCAGGTAGGAACACGCTCTTCTAGGGCCAGTTGGGCTTGCCTGCTTTGCATGATGTGATGAAGCTACTTACTGTTCATCCTTCTTCGTAAACAGAAACTAAATTAAGCTGCGAAGTTTTTGTAATCAACTCACAAAGTGATCCTTTCACTATTATTCAGATGTCAGTTTAAAAAGAAATTTTTGTATGAAACATTTCATGCCATAAGGAAGGAGAAAAGACAGAAATACAGTTAAATAGTTATTGAAAATTAACTCTTACATGTCTTTCTAAAATGTTTGAAATGTTTCTTTGCTTTTCTGCTCACTGTTTAATTTAATTTTGAAATGAAAGATTATACACTTACTACATTTCATCAGAGATTTGAGTTGATACTAGATCAGCTATCAATTCCATTCTTTATATTTTCAACTTACAGCAATGATAAATAGAATGTATCTTTAAATGCATAATTTTATTGTAAATTAAGTTGATTTGATTATAATTCTCATACATGATTCTACATATTGTTTCTTGTCAACTTTAAACTTTTGTTTTGATAAAGTTGTGAAAATAATGTAATGTATTTTAGGTTTTAATTTCTTGAAAGTTTAAATTCAAATTTCTGTTAAGAAATGAATCTAGCTTGCCATTCAAAAGAGATTTTCAGTATGCTTAAGTTGCTAACATAATAATTAAAGGTATAATAATAATAAATGGTCTAGATTACTGTGGCAATGATGCAAAAATTCTTAGTATTACCAGTAACATGAATACTAACACATATGTAGTTTACTAAAGAAAATTATATTTATTTACTTACTGCTGGAATCATGAGACACAGTTTATAATGCTATTAATACAAATGAGAAATAATTTATTTTTTCAGAGCTTTGGTTTTACTTTAACATGAGCTTTCCTCTTAAAAATAGAAAATTAAACATTTCTTGGAAAAGCAATACTTGGTTTACACAAGGAATTTTAACATCACGTAAAAACAAATGTACCTTTATTTCTAAACATTATAGCATATTACACAATTACCATTTCTTCTGGAAATACAAAAGCTTTTAAGCAAAGTAATTGCCTTGGCAAAAATAATGAAAAATGATCAGGATATTTTGAATACTAATACCAAAACTAAAGCATTATGGAATATCATAAAAAATCTGACCACATCATGTTGTAACTTTCTAGAGAATGTTGTTTTGAAAGACAATATCAAAGGTGAGTGATTTGGTAAAAGTAGCAAGTTTGTTCAACCAACACTTTCTGAGAATTATGATTGATAGTAGAACTTGTAGATGAAATAGAAGAAATCTTCCTGATTAAAAAACTTTGGATATGTTTTATTGATACAAATTATACGTTTGATTTCACAAAGGAATTAAAATCCCAAAATTCAGTATCATATGTTCCCTGAAAAATTTTTGACACTATGTTTGTTTCCAAAAGTTAAATTCAAAATTACAGGGCAATTTCTGTTTTATCAGTTTTCTCAAAAGTATTAGAGAAAGTTTTCTATAAATGATTTGAAACTTTTCTCAGGAAAAATGAAGTGTTTTCAGACTCACAACACAACTTTAGACAATCAAAATATACAGAAATTACCATTTTCTTCTTTAAGATATTGCTTCATCAATGGAACAAAATGAAGCATTTATTGGAATATTTTTAGATCTTTTGAAAGCTTTTGAAGCCAATGACTTCACAATTTTGCTTTCAAAATTACTTTCATATAGAATTTGGTATTGCCGTACATTGGATTCTTGTACCTCAAACATCAATCGCAAAGAGTAGAAATATGTACTGTCATAAAAGAAAATTAGTTTTCATGTTTCCAATTCTTTGCCAATTGAGTGTGGGGTCCTGCAGGGTTCAATCTTAGACCTTTTCCCCTTTCTTTTATTTGTAAATGATATGTCCTTGTCTATTAGAAATGGAAAATGTATTCTGATTGCTGATGACATGAATATTCTTTGTGAGAAAAAAACAGTAACTAGTACTGTTTCAGATGTTTCAAATTAGTTTCATAATAATACATTAATAGTTAGCTAAGGAAAAACAGTTTGAATGCAGTTAAAAATGAACAGTATGCAATTGGTTGATGTTGAGATGTTCAAAATTTTTGGGTCTGAAATATTCATAGAAATGAATTGATCTCTAAATTAAGTTCAGTATGTTATGCATTCGAATGCTTTCAAACTTAATCTTCCTTCATGCATCTCATTGCATGAATTTTGTGAATGTACATTCTCGCTTGAGATATGGCATAATATTCTTGGGAAATATATTCTATAGAACCCAAACTTTTATATTATAGAAAAGATTTGTACAGTTGATAAGCAAATGCCATCCATATGATTCCTGCAAGCCTTTCTTCATGGAGCCTTTCTTGTCTGTCTATTTACAAATCTAGTTTTTGTCAAAACTGACTGTTATTAACACTCTTATTAAGAGTGGAAACAATTTTCATGCTGTACAGATATTTATAATTACAACACACATTGTAGAAATATTATTTAAGTGGTTGCCGGTATCAACAGCTCACTACAAGAAATCCTCATATTATACATGTACATTACTTTACAACACAGTCAAATGACATTAAGCAATTAAAATTGATACACAAGTTTATGTGCCAAGTGAAATCTTATCTGCTCTATAACTGTTTCTTCATAATTTGAAACTATACTATCCATTAAAAAAGCAATGATGTATAATAAATTATTTAATATTTGGACCGTATAAATTCAAAAGTCTAAATAAGCTTGCATCAAGTAATGTAGTTCAACTTCTGGGTCTTGATCAGGTTTTTCATCCCGTTTCCCTGATCTTTTAAGCAAATGCTGAGATGACCCTTTTTTTGCATCTGAACTATATTGTAACTTCACTACATGCATGTTTTGTTCATTTCTCCTTTTGCAAATTGTCATATGAGTACAGTCAGGGGTGATGGTTATTATTTTGTTAACAGTACTATAAAATCATATCTGTAGTTCATTTACTGATGCAGATAAGTTTTCTTTAACTCTGGAACAAGATTTCGTTTTCAAATATTGCTAACCTCACTTTTTTGGTACTTCTATTTATCAATCTACAATGTTTAGTAAAAGGCTGGGGAATTCTGGAGCTCAAAAAAATTTGCAGATTTATACTTCCAGCCCTAACAATTTTTGCTATACTTGGATGAAAATAAATCAAAACTAATCAATAACAAATTCTTTGAAGTAAATGAAAAATATCAACCCCTTAAAATTTTGGGAACATATTTATATAACTTGACTTTTTCAGGTCTTTGTAACTAATATTTTCGTCAGTGTAAAATGAGGGGAAAATGTATGTATTGTTTTCCGTGCCAGTCTTTCAGACCTGGCAAGTTTTATCCGTGAAGCTGACGAAGGTCTTCTCCAGCAGATTGGTGAAGGTGATTATACAAAACTTGTCAGTGTTATGGGGTATCTTTTGAATGTAAAAGACAGGCAAGCTGCTACAGATGAAATGTTTGAACCACTGCAGAAGACCATTGATTTATTAAAGTATTATGATCAAGAACTACCAGAAGAGATTAATGTATTATTGCAGGTATATAATTTGGAGTTATTACCTAAATTAACATCACAATTCTAGAATCAGTCTGTGCTTACAGGATCATATATGGAATAAATGTATTTCTTGTTCTAGGAAATGCCAGAACAGTGGAATAATACAAAGAAAATAGCTTCTCAAGTGAAGCAGTTGGTGGCTCCTCTTCAGGCTGCAGAAGTTTGTGCCATACGACAGAGAATAAATCGATTTGAAAATCGACAAGTTCAATATCGACATATATTTAAGAGGAAAAGGTTTTTCAGGTATCTTTCTCCTTTGGCTTTTCTTTTACAGTGATGTAATTGTATGAGGGTTTTTTTTTTTTTTTGTACCAAAGTCATCTTATTGAATTTGCAATTCAGTAAATAGCTTTTTTCTTTTCAGATATGAGTGCAAGAATCCATATAAACTGTTGGACAAAACTGATAGAGAAATAAGAAAACACGAAAAGAAAATGATGAAAATTCATGATTCTGCTTCTCTGTTTGAAGTCAACGTACCAGATTTCAAGTTATTAAAGCAATGTAGAAAGGAGTTACGAATGCTTAAGGTTCATTTCATGACAATGACTTTTTTTGTGTTGACACTGCAGTATAATACGTAATTAAATTTTCATACGTTGCAGCAACTGTGGGATTATGTCCAAATTGTACAAACTTCGGTTGATGACTGGAAAACTACCCCATGGAGGAAAATTGATGTTGAAAATATGGAAATAGAATGTAAAAAATTTGCTAAAGAAATAAGAGGTTAGCTGTTCGGAAATGCCGCAGTTATTTTGTATCATGAGAAATGATCATTAAGCAATCATTGTCTTTTATCTTTAATATCAAATATTTAAAATATTAATGTACTTTCACTATTCCTTTATAGCTATGGATAAAGAAATGAGGTCTTGGGACACTTACATTACTTTGGAGGCAAATGTCAAAAATATGCTCACCTCAATCAAAGCAGTTGGTGAACTTCAGAATACAGCTATTCGTGAAAGACATTGGCAACAACTCATGAGTTCAACAAAGGTTTGATTATAATGATGCAATTAGCCGGACTATTTTATGTTACAGATTTCATAATGTATTATATGGAATTATTTAGATTTTTACATTTATATTTCTTTTAAAATTTTAAGCCTCTTGAGCAATATCAGCTGATAAGTTACCATTTGAAAGTTAGTTACTTAAGTATTTAAAGTAAAATATTTGAAATATTTTCAAACATATCTTAAGTAAATGAGCATATTCTTGATTTACAATCTATGGAAGTGGATATTTTGAACCCTTATGCTAGTATAATCATAGCAAAATTACAATTAGGGGGAACTTGAGAAAGTATGAAATTGTTTATTGGCTAACTGTTCTAAAGAGTCCAAAATAGTCTAGAAAGAAATATTTTTACATAAAGATAATAACATGTTATTTTTAACTTTTATATAAATACTTTCAAATTATTTTCTTAAATTTTCATACAAAATCTTCATTATGATATTGGTAAATTGGTATCAAAGTATTATGTAACCTCTCTCTAAACTATGATTGTACTATCATAAATATAGATTGTTACAATTTATACTTATGATTGTAAATATCATAATAGAGAGAGCTGATTTAGGGAACTTGGTTAAGAGAAGTACTAATTATTTGTATGCCAACATATGAAAAATTTATTTTCATCATCAAGGGCTGTATATATTAAAAATCAAACAAAGTGTTAATTGAAAATTACCAGTCATTACACTTATAAACATTACAAACAATCTACACAAAAAACAACCACAATTAAGACAAAATAATTAATGGATAATTCTTTACATAAAAAAAACAACAAAAAACTAAGTAAGCTTGCTGATTAGTAACCACATACAGTCTGTGGCTCACAGATGTTTCCGGGCATGCAATTAAATAGTCTCATTAACCAACAGCCTCACTACAAACCTCAGTTGATGCTTCACTACACATTTCCTAGTTGGTAATAAAGGTCTAGCCTTCATGATTTACATAAAACAATCTTGAATCCATTCAACAAATAATTTTCAATTTACTTTTTGGCAAAATACTTTTTGCAAATACACAAAACAACTCACACTCAATCACCTTAATTTAGGCAGAGACCTGTAGCTAATACCAATATCAGCTGGACAAAGTCCAAAGTGCAGCTTTTAAAATCACTTAAAAATATAAAATTTTAATAATTTTCATTTTTTCATTAATTTAAAGAGCAATTTTGACTTTATTCATATTTTTAACATTTCACTGAAATTAACATAATTTTTTAACAAATTTCACTGGAATGTATTTTGTACTCACTTCCTCTTTATATTTCTCTATCTTCTCTTTGTATTTTGAACTTACTACTTCCTATTTTTAATTCTTGAGATTCATCATGAATTTTGCATGTCAAGTCCATTCTGCTTCCTCAAACGCAAATTGTTCTTCGTTTTCTCCTATCATCTCCATTCTTCTTGACATCACTTCTTTCTCAGTTTTTTTTGCATCACTCAAATGAAGCTTTCTTGTTACTTTGAAGATGAAGTATTTTTGATTAGGCACTTTTGAATTATGAACAAATCTAGACATTGAAGTTTCTTTTGAGTGACAGAATTTCTTGTTTTCTTTCAGTTTGTGTATGGTTATGTTTCACATGAGAGTTAGTTATGTTTTTATGTATATATAAATTGTAGCATAATATTTTATAAGTATTGCACAATTCATGAAAACTTTTCTTCACTTCTTGGAAACCTCTCTTGTTTTCTCTACCTTTTTCGTACACTATTTTTAGATTAAGGATTTCTTCTTTTCACTATGAAAATGTTCCTTTTCTGCTCCTTTGTAAACAGAATACATTATTTTCACTTGGCTTGTGCAACTCAAAAGATGTGGTAGGCTACAGTATTAATAAAAACAATTGCTAATTAGTGACAATTTGGATAACAGCATCAGGAAAATTGATCATTTAACAACATGCGACTTAACTAATTAAAAATATTTCTGACATCAAATGAAAGCAACTGGTTTATGACAAAAGAAGGATGTTCTAAAAGTTTATATATTATAATTCAATTACAGATATCTCTTACTACAAAATATGGTGTTTCAACAAAAGATTCAAATAAGATGATGAAATATGTCAGAATGTGTGTCAGAACAAGAATTTGAGTTGAATTACGCATAATCTTATTTACATATGGCCACATTGAAAACAAAGAATTGGAAAGTAATGTCATACTTTGTGTTGTACAGGCTTGGTTTTTGTTAAGCAAGTCAGTAGACCTCCCTGCCACTATATGGACAAGCATATGCACATATATTCAGTTTATATGATATAAACATACAATTTACAATAATATATACATTTTAATGGAATATATGAGATATGGTTAGAGAAGAAAGAATAAGTGTCGATTTTAAATAAGTTAAAAATAAAATTGACATTAATGATTTGATAAAAAGTAGTTTTGTGAACATACTGTATCAGTGTATACGTTTGAAAATGATGAAAAAGAATAATTATTCTGAGAGATAAAACCATTAAAACTTCTTTCTGATTTTTTATAATTCTCATAGTTTATAATGTAATTGGTACATATAAAACTTGCCCCTGCCTCCATACATGGTGATATAATGGATATGGGAAACTACTGTATTGCTTCTTTTTTTTTTTCAAATAATCTTCTTAATAGGAAACTGTCATCTAGCAAAACTGTATCTTGTTGAAATATCTTAATTTAAACGCAACAAAAGTTTCTGAAATCCAAAACTTAACCCTCTGTCTGTCTCTCTTTCTTTTTCTTCCTCTTCTGTGTACTGTCTACAAATCCTGTGATTGCAACAATTGCTGCATGCTGCTGCAGTCCTTAGCTGCACTTCCTCAGGAAGAGACAGTAAGTACCTTAAACTGCAAAGTATGTAATCCGCACTCTCATTCCCTTTTTTGATCCTGCAGGTGTAACAAAAAACTTTCCTTGAAGTTGTGTAGTTGTTGTTAATTACAAGATGTGACAAAAGGATACATTTTTAGATATATTATGAAAAAAGGAACCAAGGAATTGAGGTATTTTGATGGTACAAAAGATGATAGGGTGATAATTATCATCACAAATATAAGGAAATATATAATTTTATATATTCATTTTTATTTTTGACCAATTGAATTTAATGAAATAAGTGATGCAGTAAATAATTCAAGCAAAAGTCATAATTTCAACTACCTATTCTTGTATTTGGAAGGCTAATTTTGGGGTAGTGGATGTAGATGATATTGTACAATTCTTAAAAAAGAGAACACACATCACAAGTGTTTTCTGTTGTATGCTTTTTGAAGTAATTCTATCAGATCATCCTGTAATTTAACAAGATTTTCTGCTCAGTTAATGAAAGAAATACTATGTATACTTATAAAAATGTTAGAAATTAATGAGAAGGTAGAGTAAGGTGGTAAGAAGGTGGATTAAAATCTTTATTCTCAAAATCAATTATTTCACGAGAGAAGGGTTTTTTTTTTTTTCTGAAGATTGGAGTTTGGGTATTTGAGTTTCTTTCAATATAACTGGAGGTATTAATGTTCTTAGAGCATTTCCATTAAATCTGCTTTTAATTGGAACAGATGGCAGTCATGGGTATTTCACACATTTTCTTTTCAACAAAATTGTAATGTATATAAAAATGAAATGCATTAATGAAGAAGACATTTAACTAGAATGTTAGTAAAACTTGGACAATTCACTATCATCCATATTAGCATGAAAAGCCAACTTTAATAGGATATTCTTTGAAAAATTCCTGTATCTACGACAATTGTTGATTAATTTTTAATGGAGTTTCTTAATGAAAAATAATCACTTTCTCTTCATCTTTTCTGTCTTTATATTGAATTGAGGCATCTCAATGAATATGATCAAATTGAGAAGTTTCTTTCATCATACTGTCCTTTTGATTCCGACATTACCTCTCTGAACCTGTTTTGTGATTTATTGTTAATGAATATTAAATATCATTGATTTCTCTCTTTTAGTTTTGAAATTGTTGGAACATGTTCTCTTCTGCCCTAGAATTTTTTAAAATGTTTTTTTTAATTACGAATATCCCATCTTTCAATGCCTAGTATTATATTTTACCATTTTTTACCCTCTATGTAATATTTTATTATGATTTCCAAGTATTCTAATGGAAAACTTCCTCTTTTTAAAATGTATATATGGAATTCAGACTTGCACATTGTGATTATGAGTGTTCCTTTTTTCATTTGGTTTGATATATTTGATGTTGATTTGATATTTGATATTGATTAAACCAATTTGTATTTTACACATAATTTTAGAAGTCTGCTGTTCTATTTTCTGTATATTGAAAAGTACATTATTTTAAATGTATTACTGTGTAAAAAGGTATTTGTTTTAAATGAAATAATGAATAACTATCTTTATATTACTGTATTTAGATGATTAATATTATTCCTTACAGTTGGAACAGCTGTAAGAAAACTGATTTCTGTTAGGAAAATATTGGATGGAAGACATAATGTTTCAAAGAGAATAGTGTTTCAAATTATTTTATTGTTATTATATTTTCTCTCTCATTGGAACAAAGACTTAATTTGTTTGAATGTACCATTTAACCATTTTCAGGTGCGTATTGTTATGGATATTAGTACGACTCTTGCTGATCTCCTAGCTTTGAATCTCCATGAATGTGAAGAAGAAGTCAAAAATATTGTGGACAAAGGTAGAAAAGACACCTCTTTGTAACATCATTTATATTTATTTGTGTTAATGATGGGTACAAAATTTTATTTACATTCATATTATAGCTGTGAAAGAAATGTCTATGGAAAAATATTTACGAGATCTTGAAAACACATGGTCCAAAATGGAATTCGATCAAGAGTTTCATGAAAGAACTGGATGCACATTGCTTCGTGCTAGTGAAGAACTTATTGAAACCCTAGAAGACAATCAAGTGAGTAAAAGTTATTGTCTAAATTTCAAAGATTATCTTTGTGATTAATTTATGTCTTATATCATTCATTGTTATGTTACCTTAAACTTTTTTTCTCCTAAAAGAGAAAAATATTGGTCTTGAATGCAAATAAAATTTACTCATTCCTACACTTAATAAGATTTACTGTAGGTTTACTGTAAGGGTTCATAAGGTTTACTGTAGAACAGAATAGTCTGATAAAACTTGCAATTTTTCTAAAATCATATGAATTACACATTTATTATGTTGTTTTAGGTACAGTTGCAGAACCTGATAACTTCTAAATTTATAGCACACTTCTTAAAAGAAGTATCTGCTTGGCAAGGAAAGCTTTTGTTAGCTGATACAGTTATTACAACATGGTTTGAAGTTCAAAGAACATGGTTACATCTTGAATCTATTTTCATGAGTTCAGAAGATATTCGAAAAACACTTCCAGAGGACTCGGAAAGATTTGATCGTGTCGATTCAGAATTTAGGGTAAATAAAATGTATTTTTCCTAATAAATTTAAAGTAGTATAGTTAATAATAAATGTAAATTGCATGTTTGCAGGTTCTTTTGATAGAGATTGCAAAGACTCCAAATGTACTTGAAGCAACAAATAAAGATGGTGTTAAAAAACAATTGGAGAATTTGCAGAAAGAACTTACATTGTGTGAGAAGGCACTTGCTGAATATTTAGAAACTAAAAGACTGGCATTTCCTCGATTTTATTTCATATCATCTGCTGACTTGTTGGATATTTTGTCAAATGGCAATAATCCTCCAATTGTTGCACGGTAAAATCTTACCTTTGTTATAAGTATTATTATTATTATTATTATTATTATTATTATTATTATTATTATTATTATTATTATTATTATTATGATGATGATGATGATGATGATGATGATGATGATGATGATGATGATGATCATCATCATCATCATCATTATAAGTATTATAGTAATGATAATTTCCTGACACTTTTTTTACTGTTGATGTTTGAGCCAGTATGTAAATAGATGATACATGCAGAATAAATATATTGTGAAGCCATCCTCAACCGGATTCTAAACTAAAACCAAGCGGCAAAGCTTAGATTGAGTAAATGACAGACAGTGCATTTCAAAACATTTTGTTCAGAATTCTGTGCTAGCAACAGTAGTTTGGTAAAAAGTAAATCCTTATGCATGGAAGCCTCTTTGTATGCTTGCAGAATTCAACAAGGTTCACAAGGGCATGGTTTTGTTTTTTATGACCATTCTGTCAGTCCTTGTAGACAGTGAATGATGAGCATTTAACATTTTGTTAGATGGTGCGTTCAATGTATACGCTGCAGTTGATCTTGAAGTCATCTGTTCAATGTTTGTTAAGAACCAGTGGGTCCCTTGGCATTACTAAAATGTGGGGTCTCCTGTGCTCTAATATACATAGACTGTGCAAGCATTTTATAAATGTGCCGACTGCACAGGGAGTTTGCCTCAGTGAACAAGGCCGTGGATGACACAGAAATCGAGATGGTAGTTGGTAGAATTGATGAGATAAAGAGAGAAGATGGCTTTTCGCTACTGGAAATTTTAAATTGCTTTCGTGTAGATGTTGTTTCTGTAGATGCTAGAACTACTCACCATCAGCTCTGATGCATTCTTGATATCTCCTAAACAAGTTGTGGTACACTGGGTAAAGGATGTCTTGTGGTATTGCAGAGATCTGTACCTGTGTATTGTGCCTTAATTCTTGTTCCATATAGGAATTTGTCGCATATACGCAATATTTGAGAAATTCCCACAGAAAGAAATCACAGAGTCAGATCAGGAGAACATGCAAGCTACAAAACACAAGTGATAATTCTGTCCCCATTAATGACATCGAAAGCCTTTAAGAAAGCCGAAGCAGTCTGAGCGGTTGTAGAGTCCTGTTGAAAATGACTGTAATTACACCCTTCATTTGTAAAAATTTGGAAGAAAGGCTCCAGGATGCAATGTACATAACAGTTTAACACATTTTACATACATGTCATACACAAATACTCTCTCTGTTTGAGAGTGAACCTTGAGCGGGCCATCACAAAGCAACTACTCAACAAGACTAGAAAGCATACCTTTGGCAGAGCAAGACCTTGAAACCCTCCCATCCACATCATTCCCAGGGGAGTTCAGCACATTGTTCCCAAGCAAGTGATGGCCTATCGGCCAAGCAGAATTTTCCACAATCGCGTCACTGTAATAAAATAGTTGCTCTGTGTAATAATAATAATGTGTAATCAGTACATAAGATCTTTTTTTATATTTTTCTGAATTCAAAAGATTATTAACCACTAAACATCATCAGTGCCAACTTACCTGCCATAGATGACAGGTCTAAACGAAAATAAAAAGATTTAAAAAAATTTTAGATTATGTTTTTTCAAAATCAAGGTCCATGGCTCTTTCCATGTATTATGTTAAATGTTTCCATGTGTTATGTTATTATATTACGCTATACGATTTTAAACATACCCTGATGTCTAGGCAAAATGCAACTATTATCAGTATCAAGTTTGGAACATCAAAAGGGTCAGAGCAACAAAGTGAATATTTTTCCAAGCTTGTGCAAACAAATGGAATTGTATCGGAAAATTTTCTTTAAAATACAATGTGAAATGTTTTTAAAACAGATTTTTTGTAAATATGTAGTAAATCTTTCTTGTAGATTGACAACAGTAATGTACAGTAACTAATTTCATCAATTGAATTAAGTAAGGTTCCACTTGTACAATAATGTATCCTTACACATTGTGAAAGTTCATTATTGTAAATAGTCTTGTTACTTTCTCATCTTACTACATAAGAAAAGAAAATATTGTAATTACGAGCCAAAAATCAATGATTTTTTAAACAGAGAATCTCTTATTGCTGGATCGTGGAAATGAAAAAGTGGATAAATCTTGTTTCAATATGGAGTAAATTACTTTCTCTAACATGTTGTATAGTCAGAATCCATGTTTTGTGGGTCCTTGATAACAAACAATTAATTGATGGCAAAACATTTGTCTCTGTATTTCTGTTTGTCTGTGGTCAACGCTTGTACCTAAACCATTCACACAATTTTCTCCAAAATTGACATTCCCCAATTGCTCTGAATGAACTTAAGACCTTGTGACTAAAATGGATGTATTAATTTTACATGACGCCTCAACATTATTTTAAAATTGTTTTCACAAATGGCTCCTAATTTTTTGATGGAACTTTGTCCTCTGTAAAAATCCTAAACACAAAATGTGTAAAGGATGCTTAAAAGACTGGCACAGGTCTCATTTTCATTGAAATCCCTGATTTTTCAAAAATGGCAGTAGTTCAAAATTTGTTCAGCATCTTCATTCAACTACATTATTGAAGATTTTTTTTATTAATGAAATCTGTTGTTTGAAGACAGATCTTAAAATAAGATCGTGTACAATTTTTCAAAAATACAAGCAGTTTTCACCTAATTTACATAAAAGTAGGTTATTTTTAAGTAATTTATTTCCTCAAAAATGGTTGATTCATTGGTGATTTTGGGCATGTCAACTCCTAAGATCATTAGTCCCATAAGTGTAGTGCATTTTTTATCATAAGAGGTGGCAGTGATCTTCCCCCACTGGATGGCAAGATCCGGCACCAACCTACATTGGCTTGTGGGGATTTTTCCCAACCAGATATCTTCCACCAGTGGGGCACCACCCCAGCCGGGACAAGCTCTGAGCTCCTGACTGATCTTCCAACAAGTGTGGTAGTGTAGTGTGTGTGAATGTGAGGATGTGTAAATAAGGGGTGAAGAGAGAAAAAGGAAGAGGAAGGAAGTATTGCACATGGTTTATGACCTGTTTGTTAGGGTACTGTCCAGCATTCACCTAGTGTTGATCGGAGAAACAATTGAAAACTACTGATCAGAGCTTCCAGCTGCTAGAATTTTCCTCCACACTGTGGCTGAACATGACCTAGCGGACAAGCTGGAATTGAAAATTCTGCCACCCTCTGAACTCAAACTCTTGAACCTCCCAGTCAGAGGCACTGCAGTGACATCAATTGATGCCCTAAGCCACCTTTGCCAGTCTCAGAAATAGCACCAATTTTTTTCTTTAAATTTTCTCCTGAAATGTATAAAAGGACAGTCTGCTGGTCACATTTTCATTAAACTCTGCATTTTCAAAAATTGAAGAAAAAAAAATTAACAATGCAAAAGTACAATATTGATAATAGATTTTTTTCTTAAATAAAATCCAATTTAAAAAAATCAGATCTTTAAGTAACACTTTTTTGGCTTAATTTGGCCTTGAATTTAATGCAATTTATAAAAAGAAAACATTTTTTCAAAATGTCTCCAATTATTTTTCATAAATTTTTCATAAGATGGAGAAAAGACAGTTGTACTTTCTGAATTTTTAAAAATTGCAAAAATAGGAATAATGTGAGTAAGTATGAGTTGTTGTACTATATGTGTAAGTAAATTGGAGTATTATCAGTTATGGTAAAAATAAAAAAAACATGGAGCAGTTCATTTGAAAAAAAGTAATGAACATCATTGTTGCAATTTTGATATAGTTGTAGATTCAGTAGTGTTATTTTAATTTCCAATTAATAAAAAAAAATTATTATTTCAGGCATCTTACTAAACTATTTGATTCGATTGCAAGCCTGAATTTTACTTTGGATGATGCTGGTAATCCTGAAAAGAAAGCAATGGGAATGCACGCTAAAGATAAAGAATATGTGGATTTTGTGGATTGTTGTGATTGTTCTGGTCCTGTAAGTATCATACTTACTTTTTCTCTCCTTCATCTCAAGGCTGCTTGAGAAGTACTAAATAGAATGATTATTTATTTAATTATTTATCAAGTTGCAATAAAAGGCAATTTCCAAATTGAAAAGGGTTTTTATGTAATGTTTACTGTGAGATATTAGGTGAAATTGATATTTTTAAATTTATTTATTTCACTTTTTATCCATGTAACTGTCCACTTTCATGAATTTGTTTTTAAACATTCACTTAAAGAAGCTTATAATGATTTAAGTGAATGTTATTTTATTGCTGGTGTCCCTATAGATTTTTGTAAAGTTCAAATTTTCAAATAGTCTTGAACTCGTGTCAATTTTGAGAGATAGCATGAGTTTGTCCTTTTTTCAATGAGTAAAAGAAAATATTTACTTCACATACATTTCTTGCATTATTTTGCATGAGTTTTTTGTTGACTAAAATCAACACTATGCCATGGAGAATGAAAATTATTTTAACTCCCAAAGAAGATTTAGTGTTGCTTGACAACCCAATTTCCATGGGTGATGGAACTCCAGAAACTGAACAAAGGAAATGATAAATCACTTATCTCTTTGGCTTACAATGATCACTTTAGAGCAAATTATGAGAAAAGTAATGATGTGTGATGAGCAAATTAAAGCATGAGATTAAATAAAGCTTCGGTCAGTGGACACATCCATTTTTAACTCATCCATTTTTCTCATCTTTACCCATCCATTTTGAACTCAATGCCTCTTCTGCAAGAGTAGAGTTCTGTTTTTATCCTTTGCTATATAAATGATTATTCAAGCATTTTTATTAATGCATAATATTTTTCAGGTTGAAGTTTGGCTTAACAGGCTTCAGTCTACTATGAGAAAGACAATATTGCACTATATAGGTGAAGGTACCACAACATATGTGGAAAAGCCAAGAGATCAATGGCTGTTTGATTATCCAGCCCAAGCATCATTGTGTGGGACACAGATTTGGTGGTGTACTGAAGTAGATCTAGCTTTTTCACATCTAGAAGAAGGCTATGAAAATGCTCTTAAGGATTATCAGAAGAAACAAGTATGGAAAAACTTATATTTAACCTCACTAGTTTCTATCAAAATTTAGAAATTTCTTATGCACAACATTTGCACACAATATTTGATAAGCCGCTTTCTCAAATAGTAAAGAGACAGTCACGTAATTCTTTGAAACAATGATGTAGATTTTGATGGAAATACAAATTTGGGGACTCTCCAATAACAAAAATATTTTTATTATTATATCGTTTATTATTAGTTTCTAGTAACAATAGTCAGTATAATCATATCATACCAATTTAGTTTGTACAATTATTTTGTGGTACTAATTGTTGTACCTTAAATTGGTTTCCGGGAAGGGAGTGTAAGGCTCGTAGTTTCGAACACCATTTCAGTAGTGATCATGTATGGGTCACCATGCCAGCTCTCATGGCATAGAGTGTCATGAAGTTTATTACAATGTTTACAATGTTTGTGTAATATTCCCTACCCAAGTAAGGTATGTTTCTTTTGTGTTTTTAATTTAAAAAATTATTGTTGTTGTTGATTGTGTGTTCTTCCATTATACATGTCCCATGTATCTATCTCCAACTACCATTCTGCATTCGAAGTCTGTTAATTACCGTTGTGTAGCCAAAGTCATGCCAGAAACATTTTCTCATAAACCACTTGAGTATAAATGTAAGTTCTGCCAATGCACTGCCCTTGAAGACCTTTTGTACATGATACTACTGCCATCTGTATATTTGCATATTGCTATCCCTTGTCACCTCAGTGTACATTATTGTGAATTTATTATTAATTTTACACAATTTGCATTGTATTTTCAGATATCACAGTTAAGTACTCTAATTCTCTTGCTAATTGGAGAACTCTCTAAACAAGATCGGCAAAAAATTATGACCATTTGCACAATTGATGTTCATTCACGAGATGTTGTTGCAAAACTCATACATTCAAAAATTGATACTGGCAAAGCATTTGAATGGCAATCTCAACTCAGACACAGGTAAATGGACTTCATTTTAAAACTTATAAGCTCAAAGAAATTTTTTAATAATAGAATTATTTTTTAATATGGAGAAAGATAAGCTCTCTGCATGTTTTGGTTGCTTGTTAAGGATGACAGAATAAAATTCATGGGGCTTTAGGAATGCCATTATTCTAAAGGCTATTATTTTATTGAAATACCAATTGAATTGAAGTATTAATTTATTAATGTATTTGCATTTTCAGGTGGGATGAAAAGGAATATGATTGCTTTGCAAACATATGTGATGCAGAGATTCGTTACTGTCATGAATATTTGGGCAACACTCCTCGCCTTGTGATAACACCCCTCACTGATCGATGCTATATTACTCTCACACAAGTAATTTTTGTTTTACATTCATTATTTCTTAAAACAAAAAATCGATAAAATTTATTCCCTATTGTTCAATGTGAATTATTGTCTGATTTTATGATAAATTCCATTTATAAAATTTCATTTTGCAATTTATATTTTCCTCAAGTAGAATATGAATTACATAGTTTTTTCCATCACACCACAATAATTATGAACACTTCCAAAAGCTTTTTCTTCTAACTTCAATCGCAAGACAATAATAACTGTGGTAAGTGAATAAGTTTGCTGGAATGGTTCTGTTATGGCCTTATCTTTAAAGTTTTGAAATCTTCAAAAATAATGATTTAAAAGAATATTCATTAAAAACATTTTTTCACTATCCAAATGTAATGAAAGATATTAATTATGAATGATTGTCCGCCTCTTGTTCACTTCTTGTTGGACAGCGTTACTGCTTTATTCTCCATTGATGCCATTTTTCAACAGCAAGAGGGACTCCTAAAGTTGTTTAATTTATAATTTTATTTCAGTTAAGACAAATACCATTGTGAATATGTGTTGTCATTATTTTTTAAGCTAACAAAAAATATTGTGTTATTATTTTAGAAATATTTTGGTCCAAACTAATATTGTTCTCTTCCTCTTAAATACTTTCTGGATCTGCCACTGAATGTTTATAAGAATATGATGATGAGAATATGATGTTTATAAGAATATGAATGAATTCTATGTATGGTCTTCACCCATTGTGGCTTGTCCTTTGCTTTTTATATCACATAAATAACCACATGAGATTATAGAAATCATTTATTTTCAAAATTACAGATACACTTCATGTTGTGTCTCATTTTGCTTCTTCATGTTTTCTGTCAGTCTCTGCATCTCATTATGGGAGGTGCTCCACAAGGGCCTGCTGGAACTGGAAAAACTGAAACAACCAAAGACTTAGGTCGAGCTCTTGGTATTATGGTGTATGTATTCAATTGCTCAGAGCAGATGGATTATCAGGTACTTAAGTGTATTTGTGTCAGAGAACAGCTGCATTGTTTATGAATCTGACATGCAGTATGATCAATTACACATCTTTGTGTTTTAGTCTTGTGGGAATATATACAAGGGGCTTGCTCAGTCTGGTGCATGGGGTTGCTTTGATGAATTCAACAGAATCACAGTTGAGGTTCTGTCTGTTGTTGCTGTTCAAGTGAAGTCAGTATTGGTCAGTATTGGCATAAATCAGCTGTTAAATTACCTACTTATTTCTGGTGTTACTGTTAATTTTTATTAACTTGTGAATTACAGGATGCAATAAGAGATAAAAAAAAGACATTTAATTTTATGGGCGATGAAATTGCATTGACACCATCCGTTGGAATATTCATTACAATGAATCCAGGTTATGCAGGACGAACTGAGCTTCCTGAGAACCTCAAGGCCCTTTTTAGGTACGAATGAAATATATTTCCTTCTAGGTCTTTTATATTTATTAAGAAGTATTATTGAAGTGATTCTTTTTCAGACCTTGTGCTATGTGTGTACCAGATTTTGAATTGATATGTGAAATCATGTTAGTTGCTGAAGGGTTCCAGGAAGCACGAACATTAGCTCGCAAGTTTATCACTCTATATACTTTGTGTAAAGAATTGCTTTCAAAACAAGATCACTATGACTGGGGCTTGAGAGCAATTAAATCTGTGTTGGTCGTTGCTGGTTCTTTAAAGGTATGTAGAGAATGTTACTCTGCAATTCTCCAAATTTATTTATTTTTTTAAAAATCTTTCTCAACTTGGTACAAATTGAATCTTATATAACTAGCCTTGGAACCAATCATACATGTTTCTTAGGGAAAAGACCCCCCAAAACAGTTCTGATAAAGAAAATGGTTCATTGAGCAGTGACACTGAGAACTTGCAGATATTCCATGCTCTGCTTCCTACTCTTCTTTCTGACTGCATTTTGTTACCTCTGAGCAGTTAGTAATGTCTTGTTTTTATTCTTGAAGAGGTTAATTAAATGCGGCATTTTACAAAAGAAGAAACTGGTGATGGTTTCAAATCATTAGGTTCACAGGTAGACGGTGTAACATACTCAATAGGTCCAAAGTAACAGGAGGTCGAATGCATCGGGGGATTTGGTCAGGGGGTCAAAAGTAAAAAAATTTAGTACAAAATGACTACACTAAGATATTGGAGGTGCTCAAGGAAAGGAGCTTGTAATGTAAATTGAATTGTAGACAGTGTATCAATGTATACCTGCAGTCTTGGAGCTTCAGTCTAAAATTTCAGACTCTGCCAATGAATGAAAGTAAAGTTTATTTGAACACCTTTTTCTTATTATAAGTGTTCTGTACTTAATGAATTAAATCTCATTACTCTATATTGTGGTTTCATTTAAGACATAATAATATATTGACATAATTTTTTTAATGATTTCAGCGTGGGGATCCTGGAAGAGCTGAGGAGCAAGTGTTGATGAGAGCTTTAAGAGACTTCAATATTCCTAAAATAGTATCCGATGATGTCCCTGTTTTTATGGGACTTATAGGAGATTTATTTCCTGCATTAGATGTTCCGAGGAAGAGGGACTTAGAATTTGAAAGAACGGTGAAACAAGCAGCAGCTGAATTAAATCTGCAGCCTGAAGATAATTTTATTTTGAAAGTTTGTTTTTTGTTTATTATAATTTGATCATGATAATTAAAAACTTTTTAAAATTATAAAATACAGATTTCAGACCTTGAGCATTTTATTTAATTTTTTTTAAAGGTAGTTCAACTGGAAGAATTATTGGAAGTACGCCACTCAGTATTTGTTGTGGGCACTGCTGGAGCTGGAAAAACTCAAGTGTGGAAAACCTTGTTTAGAGCATACAAAAATATGAAACGCAAGCCTGTTTTTGATGATTTAAATCCTAAAGCTGTTACTAATGATGAATTGTTTGGTATTATTAATCCCAGTACCAGAGAATGGAAAGATGGTTAGTGGAACATTATCTTGTTAGGTGACATTGACAGTTTTGATACCCTTCAATAGTATGTGTTTTAACAAAATGGAAATTAATTCCATCTATTTATCATAAAGGAGTCATGCACTATATTGTATTTAAGTATTATCAAATGAATCCTTTAACTTAACTGTTTTTTACAATTTTTGTTGTTATCATCATCATCATCATCATCATCATCATCATCATCATCATCATCATCATGTACAGGATTATTTTAACAAGAGTTCCTAAATAATCATAAAATCTTCATTAAAGGAATTACATACCCTGTTTATCCATGTCAATTCATTAATAGTTTTAAATTAATTTTCAAGAGTCTTATTAATTTCTGCTGACTCCTTTTCTTACTTCATTACCTTAACAGAAATGAGATGAGTTGTGATGACAAAAGCTAACTATTTTCCTGTGTGTTTGTTAATTATAAATGATTCTTATTTTTTATCTCTCAATTTAAACTTACCCATGTTTTGACTAACTTTGATGGTAGCTGGAAAATATGAACACATTTTTATACAACTCACATCCATGTTTTCCCAGGATTATTTTCAGTAATAATGAGAGATCAGGCTTCTCTTTCTGGAGACAATCCAAAATGGATCATTCTGGATGGTGACATAGATCCAATGTGGATTGAATCTCTGAACACTGTAATGGATGATAACAAAGTATGTATTAAAATTGTTCTTCTCTGTTCCAGTACTTTTTCTTGATTACCATTACTTACCAGCTAGTGCCCCTACATGAAAAGTATAATTGACCCTTTTCTGCTCATAAAGTGAATTGACCCTTATCTTTGTAAATCTTTTGCATTGTTTATGATTTGTCATTGTATACTGCAGGATGAAAGGTTTGAAGTCTGTTGCTGGTTCAGCAGGAGGCCTGATAAGTATATTAGTCATACAGATGTTCCTGCTGGTCTATTTATTTTTCAATCTTCCTACATCTCTCCTGCAATGGTTTGAATTTTAGAGCAGCATTTGGTAATTTTTCTTTTTTCATTCTTTCAGTATGTTCCATCCATTTCTTCTCATTTATTTTGACTTCCTTTTTATTTGTTGTACTGAGTTTTTCCTAATGTCTTTGTTTCCCTGTTGATCCAGTGTAACATAGCCATGGAGATGTCTGTGATTTGTTTTCCATAAAACAAGATTTTGTGAATTGCACTTTAAATATTGCTTATGTGTATTATTATTTTATTACCTTTATTTAATAAGACATTTTGTGTAAAGGTATGAATTGAACAAGTTTTATTGTGAATTTCTTTATTTTCAATCAATAACTTTTAGTGCCTTATCATATTACAAATTCACTAAAATTGTCAAAATAACTGACCTCGATTGACACTTTCATCAGCCATCCTTTAAGAAATTGAGGATGTACCTTGATTAATTTTATTGGATGAATTTTAACTCCTTAAATTTTCTTGAAGAGAATACCAAAACGTTCTTTTGAAGCACCCAAATTATCTTAACTTTTCTACAATGTTCTTGAACCTCAAAATTAATAAATGATTTGCCAAATGCACTCCTGTAGGAATTGTAATTTGTTTCTTTGTTCTTCATAATCAGTGAAAGGATTTGTATCTTGGATGATTTTTTCTTTCATTGTGTGGTCAATGAAGATCCAGAGACACTGAGTGTTACATCAAACAAGTAGTGAAATTATTTTAGAAATAAAAATTTCAGTTTTTCCTGAACCAAAATGTATCCATGGTACATTTACTTGTATTTAAAACACATCCTAAATAAAAATGAGTTCAATAGTGATGTATGCCCCCAAAAATGAAAAATGAATAAATGACACTGTTATCGAAGAAGGTGAACTATTTTTGTACATTGTTGGCTAGGCCAGTTTTCCTCAATAAAGTTCAAAATGAAGTCACTATTTTTTCTTTTCACAACTCTTTCTAACCACCACTATGTAACTTCATTTCTTTCCATTTTCTTAAAAAGAGACTTAGACCACTATTGCACTGACCTTCTCAATTATAAAAAAAAATATTTATTTGCTGATTAGACCTATGTAATTTGTTGATAATATTGTTACAATAGCAATATTAAGAGTTTTGTTAAAAACTAAATTGTTTATGGTGCCTTGTGATATTATCCACTGCATTGTAAAACAAGTAATAATCTTATACCAAAGTAAATTAAGAATAATGCGATAATAATTCCAGAAGGAATAGTTGTAGGAAACTTAATGTTCATCCTTCAATGTGTTGGTGACGATTCAATGAAATACTATACAAGAATTTTTTCTGAAGATTGGATTGTAAATAAAAAGCACAAACTCACAAAAGGTGGGGAGAAAAGCTATCCATTGAAATAGTGCGTGAGTGAATAGGGCAAACTTGGGGATTTGTTGCACCTTATTGTAAGGAAATGTTTTAAGAGAAACTAGAATTTTGTAAGCTATGGAGAGACATTTTTGAGATATTTAAAAGTAAGATCCTTATTAAATTTTAGATACTAAAAACAATTGAAAACAAATTGTGGATTAGTAAATATGATAGAATTGAACAACTAGAGGCAACAAGATAATATTCCTTAAGTTCCTAGGGCTAGGGCTATTGTGGGCATTGCCTATCCTGAAGTAAATCTTATTCATACCCATGATTCACTCTTCATTTTACTTGATTATTGAATAATTAACAAATTTTGAAAACAGCTTAAATGATATATTTGAGGAGTAGTATGATTGCATTAACAAAGGAACTGAGTGAAGTGGCTCAGGGTATAGCGTGCTGACTTTGCATTCAGGAGGCCTGGGTTCAATCCCTGTACTGGCCATCCTGACCATGGATTTTGTGGTTTCCCTTGGTCATCTAGGTGAATGCTGGAATGGTTCTTCTGAAAGGCCATGACTGCAAAACCGCCATCACTAGCCGAATTAGTTAACTACATGAAGTCACGAGTGTTAAGTGAATTCGAGACATCTCGGGTTCCTGGTTGGGCGATCGACCAAGAACCCTGGGATGTAATGGTGCAATGGCCAATTGCGCTTTTCAGCCCCATAATGGCTAAATACAAATTAATACAAAAATTAACAAAGGAACACAGATATAAAGAAAAGGCTTAAACCAAAAAATATTGTGAAGGAAATAAAAGATTAAATGGAATTAAATGAATAAATTTTTAGAACAGAGAATGAAGAATGAAAGACTTCCAAAATGATTATAAAATTATAAACGCTCAGGACAAAATGGCATTGGAAGACCAAAGAAAAAATGAAGAGAACTGAAACACTTGGAAGACCTAGAGGAGTAAACCATCAGGTCAACTGTGCAAACAGGAATGGGCAAAAGGCCTAACACCCTGCAGTTCAAGATGATGAGGATTGAAAATTCCAGAAATATAAATTTGATTCTCATTTTAACTGGATGTATAACCACAGTGTTGCAACTATTGATCTTGTTTTTTGCTTTCATAAAATCTGTGCTTTCTATTTTGAATACCCGTGCTCTGAAAAATTGTCCATTGACCACTTCTGGCGTGGACTGAATTGTTGCTGAAATTTGCACCATAAGAGACAATGCTACAATCTGCTTTTGAATCCAATGTTTACCACCAGGGACCAACAGAACAATGGCCTCAGTCATATTTATCCATTTCTTGTGCTGTTTCCCTGATAAAATCTGATTAGGAAGGTAAATGTCAAAAATTTCATTTTGCCAGGGTTTGTTTACATGTGACAAGCATGACAAGGCACCCTGAGGACTTTCTGTTCTTTGTAAATCCACCAATCATATCATGTATCCAGCAGTTCTGTTAATCTAGTTCTTACAAATATATCAAAAACAAAAATTGATAAATCAGTGACACACCCAAGGGAGGGGAGAGGGATCAAGGCGCTTCACCCCCACCCCAGAAGCTAAATTAAGAAATCTATAATTATGAAATATAACTTTTACCTATATCTTATTCTGACATAAGTCATTCAGCATATCAATTGTTTGTAATAAATATTAACTGCAATAAATAAACATAAAAATCAATGTCGACAAATAGAAAGCATAAATGTATAACACACATGAAGCATAAATAAAAATTTCTTTATAAGAAAACTTTTGAGTCGACTGTCTACTAGTTCAAGTCAACTGGACAAATAAACAACAAGTCATTCAAGTCAATTGGGCACTATGTCTACAGCCCCCATCCCTCCCCTCCAAGAAAAATCCTGGGTAAAGCCTCTAAGTAAAATAGTTAAATATTTAATTAATTTGTTTTCTTTATTTTTTTTTAAGAATTTGCTTTGGTGCTCTGAGTAAGCATTTATACGTATGAATTATTCTTTTTTCAGATTTTAACTCTGGCAAGCAATGAAAGGATTGCCCTCACCTCAGCAATGCGTCTCTTGTTTGAAATATCAAATTTAAGAACAGCAACTCCAGCAACTGTGTCTCGTGCTGGAATATTATATATAAATCCACAGGATTTAGGTTGGAATCCTTATGTCAGCACATGGCTTGAGAGTCGTAAAAATTCATCTGAAAAATCCAACTTAATTGCATTATTTGACAAATATATACCTTCATGTATAGAATGCATGAGAATTCGATTCAAGAAAATTACTCCCATTCCTGAAATTTCACATATTCAAATGTTATGCCATCTGCTGGAATGTCTTTTAGTCCCTGCAAATGTTTCAGCTGGTACATGCTTCTTTATCTTTTGTACACGTTGTTTGTTTTTTTCTTTATAACAAGAATACATTAACAAAAATAAAATTTACTTTACTTTCTAGAATGTCCAAAGGATTGGATTGAAATATATTTTGTATTTGCTTGTGTTTGGGCATTTGGAGCATCAATGTTTCAAGATGGGGTAAGTGAAAAATAAAGTATTGTACTGATTAACAAAAATTAAGTATTGATTTTGATCTGTTATTTAAGCCAAAATAAAATGGTTTTAAATTATTGTGTAGGGTATAGATTATCGAGTGGAATTTACAAAGTGGTGGTTAAATGAATTTAAGTATGTAAAATTTCCTAGTCAAGGAACTGTCTTTGATTATTTCATTGATCCAGAGACAAAGGAATTTACACATTGGTCTGAAAAATGTCCAAGATTTAATTTGGAATCAGATATGCCCTTGCAGGTAACTTTTCTAAATATATATTGAATATTCATACTTATGGAATATAAGTCAAATACTCAACTACAAAATGCTTCTCACATTTCTATAGGCTGTTTTGGTTCACACACCTGAATCAATACGAATACGATATTTCTTGGATATGCTGATTGAAAATAATCGTCCAGTGATGCTTGTTGGAAGTGCAGGTGTGGGAAAGACAGTTCTTGTAAATGACAAACTGAGTGCTCTACCAGAACATTATGCTGTGACAAATATACCTTTTAATTTTTACACTACATCAGGTAAAATTTCATCACCACTATTGTATTGTATTGAGATGTAATTAAATTATTGTAATAAGTTCATTCTTGTTCTCTAATAAACTATATTACATACATGTTAGTCATGATATCTAGGGTTTACTACTCAATTCATACATTTTCTTCATGTTATTTGAAACCTATGTTGTTTTTTTATAATTATTGGGAAATATGACAATAATTTTAATACCACTATTCAATTATCTTTTTGTTTTAAAGTAATTTCTTTGAATTAAATAGTCAAGAATATAGTTGTATTCACTCATAAAGGACAATTAAGCAAGTTCATATTTCCAGTTGTAAACTATTTTGTTTTATCCAGGCATTTCTGTTACACTTTTTGGGCTTAGTTATGTACAGCTTTGTTTTCTCAGTGAATATGTAATTCATTTTACATAAAGTCCTGTGTGTTTTCAATTTCAAAAAAATTAAAATTCTTCCAGAAATGTTACAGAAAATATTGGAAAAACCTTTAGAGAAGAAAGCTGGTCGGAATTATGGACCACCTGGTAACAAATCTATGATTTATTTTATTGATGACATGAATATGCCAGAGGTATGTGCCAAAGAGATTAGATGTAAAATGTGTCAAAATATTTGTTGTTAAGAACATTAATTTTCTTTATAGGTGGACTGTTATGGCACTGTTCAACCGCATACATTAATTCGTCAACATCTTGACTACAAGCATTGGTATGACCGTACCAAACTTACTCTGAAGGATATTCATAATTGCCAATATGTTGCTTGTATGAATCCTACAGCTGGAAGCTTCACAATAAACCCTCGCCTTCAAAGACATTTTTGTGTCTTTGCTCTTAGGTAATGTTTTTTCACCCTGTTGTTGGTTGTTGTTGTTGTTTTTTTTTAATTTATGGGTGGATTTACCTTAACATTTTGTCCAATTCCTTACGTGGCTCCCATCTAGTGGCACCTAGCACCTGGCAGGGGCAGGAGCACTGGCCAAGGGCACTATGCCACTCGGCTGAGTCAAACCCATCTCAGGCCAGCCATCTCCCACCAAGTTATATATCCAAGGTAGCCAATAGACTCATCTCACTTACAATCTTTCATAATGCCCAATGTAGATCATGGGCATGTCATGGTGCTTGTCCTTTTCTTTGTGAAAAGGGTGATACTTCTGATAGTGCCACAGCAATAGTCCATAGACCCGTAGTGTAGCATGAAATGTCTTTACCATTTCTCAGTCAGGCCAAGGGATAATGAAAGTTTAAGATTTGAAGAATGATGTAAATGGGACTGAGAGAGCTTTCCAAGACAGTCAGTCTTCACACATATGCCTTACTTGGGATTTGAATTCACAGTTTTGGTGTAACACATACTTGGGTCTATCTGTCCTAAGCCCCTGTCTCTCAGGCCAGTTAGGTCATGTTTAATGTCATGACTAGGGAACGGACTTTATTGTAATAAAAAAAGCAAAATATGTACATATATATGTACTTATTTTTTCAAAAATATGTAAGAAAAAATAGGAAATATGTGAAATAAATATTCGTTATAATGTTTACAATTCCATTCTTCAAGCGTTTTCCGAGCAGAGTACGTTGCCGATCAGAACTTTACATGGATTCAGAGAGGCTGAATGAAAGTTTTACATCTACAGAAGCAATTATTTGCTAGTTTCTTCCGAAACAAAACTTTCGTATTAAATACAATGTTGTTTACGATGAGCCGGAGCTCGAGTGAATAGTACCGTGTAGCCTGTGATAGAAGGGGAGGGGGGTAAAGGGAGCATACTCCCACCCCAACTCCAAAAAAGGGATAAGACAATGATCTGATTTTTTAATCGAGTTACGCATGGGGTCTATGAAACAGGAGTAAGCACGTGGTTGAAGTTCCTTCTGCTTCACATACTACATCCGCTCATCGTTGATCCCGACTACGCTGTTTCCAAGAAGCAGTGGTGCGAGGGGAGATAAGTTTGGCAATTAATAGCGTTTGCCCGGCGTTAATACAAGCGCATTGCGTATTTTTTAAGTATTTCAATAACTAAGTTAGTTTTCAAGTAACATATATTTCGAACATCACAAGTGAAATGTTCATTTTCGACCTATAAATATATTAAAATGTAACAAAATATGTAGCTATAGATAAAATATGTAAAAATATGTAATTATACCAAAATATGTAAAAATATGTAAAATAAAAATGGTTCCAATTAGTTCAGAATGTCGTGTTAAGTGTAAAAAATATTAGTGAATGCAGGTATCTTATCCCTGTAAAAATATGTATTTACATGAAAATCCGTTCCCTAGTAATAATAATTTACTCTGCTTTTGCAGTTTCCCTGGAAACGAAGCCCTGAACACAATATATCATTCGATATTGTTTCAACATCTCACTAATCCAGAGTACCGTTTCCTTCCTGGTATTGTGAAGCTGTCAACAAATATAGTTTCAGCTTCCCTTCTGTTTCACAATAAAGTTACTCACATTTTTATGCCAACAGCTATAAAATTTCATTACATTTTCAATTTGAGGGATTTGTCAAATGTTTTTCAGGTATGATTTTATTTTCTGTAATTGAGCTTAAAATTTAGTAAATGTGTCTAAATTTTATTTTTGTCCCCAATTTTTTTAAGGGATTATTGTTTAGTCAAGGTGAATGTTTGACTGCACCAACTGACTTGATACGTCTGTGGATGCATGAAACACAAAGAGTGTATGGAGATAAGTTAGTGGACGAAAAAGATATTGAAGCTTTTTTCAAAATTCAGGCAGATATACTTAAGAAGAGTTTTGAAGTGAGTTATTTTATTTTAGAATGTTTAGTCATATTTTGCTAGTATGTTTCTAATTTTCATTATTGTAGGAAATAGACGAAGGCATTGTGATGGAAAAACCAAATTTATTTTGCCATTTTGCTCAAGGCATTGGAGAACCAAAATATATGCCAATTAAAGACTGGAAGACACTTACAACTCTCTTGTCAGATGCTCTTGTCAGTTACAATGACATTGTTGCAGCAATGAATCTTGTTCTTTTTGAAGATGCAATGATGCATGTATGTAGGTAAGTAAATCCTACCACCCATTGCATTAAACTATTCTGAGATAATGTTTAAAGCAGTTATTTAAGCAATTGTATTCATTGAAAAATTTATTCACAATTATTTTCACTTACAGTTTGTAAATTTTGTGTATCATCATTATTACATCAATTTTGAAGATTCATTTGTGGAAATAATAAGGGTTTTGGAACAGCATGATGCAAAAGGCTGTCTGGTTTCACCAAATTATTAACTTAAACTTTTATTTCTTTGAACATAAAATTAGCTATTATTAACTTGGCTATCCGGGAGACGCCGCGTCCAGGGCACAGGTCCTTTGGCACCTGTGCCCTGGACGCGGCGTCTCCCGGATAGCCAAGTTAATCATGACTCCGGCCGCGGAAGCCTACGCTCTCATATAAAATTAGCTACTTATACCTCTACTTAACTTTCTCTTTATATTTTAGGATAAATAGAGTTCTAGAAACTCCTAGGGGAAGTGCTCTCCTTGTGGGAGTTGGAGGATCAGGTAAACAGTCTTTGTCACGGCTTGCAGCGTTTATTTCCAGTTTGGAGGTCATCCAGATACAACTTCGTAAGGGATATGGTATATCTGACCTCAAGGTATGCCTAATCATACTTTTCCACATAGTTTCCATTCAGGTTCATTCATTATATGTTCTCAGCCTAATTGAGAATTTAATGTATGGTCTAAAGGTAATGAATACTTTGTGTTATTTACTTTGTAGATGGAATTTTCTGCACTTTACTTGAAATCAGGTTTGAAAAATGTAGGAATCATGTTTCTAATGACTGATGCTCAAGTTGCTAGTGAACATTTTCTTGTTCTGATAAATGACATGTTGGCATCAGGAGAGATCCCAGAATTATTTTCAGATGATGAAATGGAAAATATCATTGCTGGTGTTAGGAATGAGGTAATCACATGTCAACAAGAATACCATAGGTTTTTATTAGCAATACTTAATTTTTTTAAATTGTAGTAAACATTTAAAATTTATGTTTGAAATATATTATGTTACTTTACCTTTGAGAACAAATTATTGACTTCATGTGTGTGGAATCAGGTAAAAGGTGCCGGCATTGCTGATACACGAGAAAACTGTTGGAAATTTTTTATAGACAGAGTACGACGGCAATTAAAGGTGGTCTTGTGCTTTTCGCCTGTTGGTTCTACTCTGCGTGTTCGATCTCGAAAATTCCCAGCTATAATTAATAGCACTGTTGTAAATTGGTTTCATGAATGGCCTCAAGAAGCTTTAATTTCTGTAGCAAAAAGTTTTCTGGAGAAAATTGATGTTTTACCTGTAAGTTGATTGTTAAATATATTTAAATTTATTTCAATTTTAAATTGATGATGTTGCTTTATGAATGTTATTGTGGAAGAAAAATCGTAAAGAAATAAACATACTAATAGGATATTACAGTAGACTCTTTTTAATTCAGCCTCCAAGGTGAGCTTAGAAATATTTGAAATATTGAAAACTCATTATCTCATAAATTATCTGAAATCAAACAGATTCATTTTATGTAACATATCCAAGTAAATGTATCATAACTGAATGATGGTTTTGAGGCCGAGTTAGGTAGAATGAACCCTCACAAGTTTTCAGTGTGAATGATTTTGTGTTGGAATCCCATCTTGGACATGTATATTTGTGCCTTGCATGTCTTCACATTCTACAGACTTTGAAATTAAGGACCTCATGAGTGCTGCCATCATAATACCCATATTTTACTGTAGCTCCTTTGATCTCCTGAAGTGTGTAAATTTCTTTCCATTGAAGCAATGTTGTAATTACCCCAATGCTTTGATATTGTGATTGAAAAAGTGTTGAAGATTGTGAGACTACAAAACTGTTTTTGCAACAATGAAGCTTTCTCATTTATTCATCAGAATCATATTTAAATTTAATGAAACTAAAACATATAACTCGTAGAAAATGGCAAATATCAAGAAACCCTCGTATAAAAATTGCCCTTAATCATCTAACACATGAAGTTAAAAATAAATTAGATGAATAACATTATTCACAATTCAATAACTTCCTATCTCAACTTCAACCTAACTCCACAGAACTTTGGTCAGCAATTGGAAATATTACCGGTGAAAAATCTCGTATTCTTCCATTAACATCAGAAACAACAATAGCAATTTCCAATTCTGAAAAGGCTGAACTATTAGCCAAACAATTTGTACTTTCCTTTACGACAAATCCAATTATTAATTTTAGTTTTTATAATAATATTTAAAAAAATATGAATTCTCCCTGTTATACAGTACCTGAAAGAATTAAATTTATTTCTCCACCAAAAACTAAATTTATTATTTCTAAGTTAAAATATAAAAAATCCCCTGGTATTGATTGTATTCCAAATACAATCATAAAGCATTTTCCAAATTCAAGTATTATTTCATTAACTGCAATATTTAATGCGTGTTTTAGAATAAACTATTTTCCACAAATTTGGAAAACAGCATTAATATTGCAGTTTATACCAAAACCTAATAAAAATCATTCTAACCCTGAAAATTACTGACCCATAAGTTTACTTTCTAACTTTTCAAAAATTTTTGAAAAATTAATTTTCAATATATTAAATAAATTTATTACAAATAATAACATTACACCCAAAAGTCAATTTGGTTTCAGACAAAATCATTCAACAGTGCATCAACTTCTACACCTTACTGATTATATCGCTACTAATTTTCAAAAGAAAAAACATACAAAAAGATTTAAATACACTATATACCTAGTTCATCAATTGGAACATTAAAATCAATACTCAAAAATCCCAACCCAAAATTTGTTCATTAAAACATATTCACCCTACTTATCCACTCATAATTAATCATAAAGCTATTAATTGGCTCCCCAATTCTACCTCAGTTAAATATTAGGTTTACAAATAGACACAAAATTAACATGGAAACTACACATCTTATCAATATCTAATAATGCACATATCAAAATTTTCCAATTATCTCCGTTCATTAATAGAAAATCAAAACTTTCAACTGATTCAGATATCTTAATTTATAAATCTATCATTCGTCCCACAATAACATATGCTTGTCCAATATGGGGTGGTGCTGCAAAAACACACAAACACAAATCAGAAGTTATTCAAAATAAGTTTTTACATCAAGTATTTAAAGCTCCCTGGTTTATTCGGGTTGATCATATTTTAAATGAACTAGCAATAGATTCAGTAAGTACATATATTTCAAAATTATCAAATTGTTTTTATTAGTTTCCATCTTGTCCAGCAACTAATGAATTTAAATTAGGTAAATCATGTAATCATTTTTCCCACATTAAGACTCGATATTCAAAAGATCACTTTCAACCTCCTTAAATAGCAATATGAAATAAAAACTAAATGAAAAATATTAAATTAATCATAAATAAGAAATAATGTTGGACCCTTCCTGGGTAACCTTAGGATTTATATTTATTGTAAAATGTTATAGTTTACTGAATTGTGAAATAAAATTCAAATTGTACCCATCCTTGAAATACATTTGTATGTCAAACAAGAAGAAAAAATAATAAATAAAAAATTTAAAAAAAAGAATAAAAAAAAAGAATCATATCTCCTAGCAATGCAAATAAAAAACACTATGCAAAACTAGAATTTTTGATCATTCAAATTAGATAATATCAGTTTTTAATCATTTAATATTTAATAAAATATTTCAAGGAAAACATTTTGAATTATTTTTGACTCTTCATAGATCATTTTGAATTATTCAATAATTCAAGTCAGCCTTTGTTGAATTAACTGGAGTCCACTGAATAATGAATATATATTGAAATATTTTGGTGTTTGTTAAGTTCTCTAACATTGGACTTTTATCTACAGGAATCTCTTTATGATCCTGTTGCTGGATTTATGGCCTTTGTTCATACTTCAGTCAATAATATGTCACGTGTATATCTGCAAACAGAGCGGCGTTATAATTATACAACACCTAAATCTTATTTGGAACAAATCAGTTTGTACACCAAGTTGTTAAATCAAAAGACTACTGAACTGCATGGGAAAGTAGAAAGATTGGAGAATGGACTGGAAAAACTGAAAAGCACAGCAGAACAGGTTGACACTTTAACTTTTGGCCTAGAAATTCATTTAAATTTTTTATTATAAAAGGGCATCTGGATTTTTATTTCAATGTTTTTGATACGAACTTTGATATTCAATTGTATTGTTTCTTCTTTTTAATTTTAGATTCAGTTTTGAATAGCTATGAATTTTAAGATATATATTTCAAACAGCTAAGTTGTTCTAATGTCATTGTACCCTTATGTTGAGAGAACATAATATATTGCTTTTGTAAAACAATTAATTTACTTTTGTTTAGGTTGATGACTTGAAAGCAAAACTTGCTATCCAAGAAGTGGAATTAAAACAGAAAAATGATGCAGCAGATGCATTAATTGAAGTAGTGCAAGTAGAAACTGAAAAAGTTTGCAAAGAGAAAACTGTTGGTAAGATAATAGCATATCACAATCAGAGCTCAATGTTTCGGAGTTTATTTTGTCAATTATGCAGAAAAATACTTGAAATAGAGATATTAAGCTCTACAAAACAAAATATCTTGTAGTGCTTAGAAGAACAGTGAATTCATTTATTACTTTGATGAATACAAGACAAAATATTAGTAAGAGGTATTCCTTATTTAATCAGATGAATCTAGTGTCATTAAAAAGTGATGAATAATGCTGACAGGTGTGGCAAGTTTTTAAAATTGTGTAGTAAAGAAGTATAAAATATTGTGTGCATAAGTGCCATTGTGTATTCATGCATGCTTGCAGGGGTGATGTGTGTTAGGGTACAGTTGGGCATGTATGAGTGTATGTGAGTGTGTGTTTGGGGGATTGCAGGTTCATGGATGAATGTGGTTGTATATGTGGTTGAGGCTGCATGCATGTGTTTAGTGCTTTGCTGATCCAGTCAGAAGATGAATAGAATTGCTACATTGTATGTTATAAGTCTGGATGTCAGCATGCTTAATTTATGTTTGTTCTCTTTTGAATAAGTAAGTTTTCTCTATATATACTGATATATTAATAAGAGACCTGTGATCTATAGAAGTCCTAGTTGAGTAAAGAGACACTTGTAGGAAGTACAGGGATGACAGTTACTTATTATTTGAACAATTTTCTTTTGTAATCTAAAAGTTTGGTAATGTGCTATGTGTTTCCCCAGAATATGATTCCAAATTTCAGAAACTAATGCACATTTACAACAAAGTGTATGAAGGCTAGGTATATTTTAAAGAATTCTGAATACAGTCCAAGAGCTGAATTTTATGATAAATTCAATTATATGTGATTTCTGTAGTGGGTGTGACAGAACTGTAAAACCAACAATTCTTTTGAAGAACATTAGCAAGTTCAAGTTCAGTACATTGTTCTTTTGAAATGGTTTTTGCAATTGCTTATCTGAAGTTGCATTGAAACAGTTTATCACCCATTGACAATAAAATAATTGCAAATTAAACTTTTACACTGTAGTATTCTGTTTCAAGTTATGTTTTACATTTCTTAGAGAACATCCCACTTAATGGGAGTGTCATATCCTCATACCTGTGTAGTTGAATAGAACTTACAAGTACAATAGAGAATGTAGAATTGATGAGCTAATGCATAGAATTAATGTAGAGCTCTAAATGTTTTGATGTTAACTTTTACTCAAGTATCTATGTAACTTATAAACATAGAAGTACTATCCAATGGGACAAGTGACTACTGCTCATGTTTATTCCTGAGTACATAAATTATCATTATTCCTTTTTGATGTTTGTGAAAGGGAATTAAAAAATTAAAAGGCATTTAATTAAAATCATCTGTACTGTTATGTTGAGAATAAGATCAAGAGGTTCACAGCTTTGGAAGTTAGATGTTTTATTCTTTTGCAACATTTATTTACTAGCATTAACACCTTCCTCCACATGTGTAAAACCGTAATTTATCCTTGATGATTTCATTTGTTAGGTAATATTCTTTGTCATTACTAATCTGCACTTTTAAAATGTAATTTCTTAAATTTCAGCTGATGAAGAGGAAAAAAAAGTGAGCGTTATTGCAGAAGAAGTGAGTAAAAAGCAAAGAGACTGTGAAGAAGATCTTCGAAAAGCAGAACCTGCACTTCTTGCTGCACAAGAAGCTCTCAACACTCTTAATAAAGTAAATGTTCTGAGTAAAACAGTTTCGTAGATTATATATAAGTAAGGCAGCAAGTTTTGGAATGGCTGGCTCTATTTTTCACATCCTAATTTATATTTCTTTCAGAACGTCTTCATGTTTTCAGATAGTCCTGTTCTATTTGTTGCCTATTCTACTCCATCTTTCTACTATTTCTTCAATCTTCATATTTTTCTTCTTTGTATTAGAGTTCATTTCTAAACTCTTATTGGTAAATGGTTGTCTGTCATCTACTGTAGATGTCCAAACCACCATAACTATTTTGATTCATTTGTATAAATTACAACAGTGCCAATATCCATTTATTTCCAAATTAAGTTTTTGGTATTTGATTGTGAATTGTTGGTCCATATCACCTAAGTTAGTAATCTATGTCCATAAATCAAATTCTTGGCTATTTTTGTTAAGTTCTGTTCTGTAAATATCAATAGTTTCAACAATAGTTTTTGTTAAACTGTTTTATTAACTATTATTAAAACTTGTTATTTGGATAGTTTTAATTATTCCTCATTGTTGCAAATACTATTTAAAGTAGCAATGATTAATCTTCTTAATATCAACTTGAATTAAGCAAGCACTCTTATGTGTATTATTTTTACATGTTTGATTGTGAATTTATTTCATAAAGCATCACAGCAGTCAGAGCCAAATCAATGTTTTGATAGTATTTTTGGGTACATGCATAACAAATATTAGATTGAAGCACTCCATTTCCTAGTTTAGATAATATTTTAGAAAATGCTCATTCATTGATATCAGTACGTTCTTCTAACAAATAAAAATTATAAAGAAATTCCAAATCTTCTGAATCCGTACTTTAAATGCAGGATTCTAAGCTATAGAACTCTTTGACCAGGTAACATGTGCCTTACATCTCCACCAAAAATATTACTTTACCGCCCACTAGAATATTGTGAACTTCTTGATGCAGTGAAACCTATTGACGAGACCACTTCTTTAAGAAGACCACCCCTTTTTAAGACCAGTTTTGTATGAAACAGAATAATTATTCCCTAAAACCATTGTATTTTTATCCCCATCACCCCTCTTTCCGACCAATGACCACGAATTTTTGTCATAATGTAACATCACATTCCCTTTAAGATGACCAGAAAAATCTCACACTGAAATGATAATCCTGATAGTTCACATGCTACTGTAAGCCAAGGCGTGTCAGGTGTCTTTCAGATAAGCATCAGTGATCGTGTGTTTGAGATTTCATGATAACTCTGAAGGGTAGACCTTCCAGGAAAAGTAGAGAAACTATTGTGTTATAAAGTTGAAAGAAAATTTCGCAGAAGTGAAAAAAAATATTCCTGGATTACAATAATTAGACCATCTTATATCAATAACACATTACCTGAAGAAGAACAACAACTTTTTAAGGACACTGTACTATTTTTTTGTAATCATATTAATTAACAAATACAGTTAAGCAAAGTAATTTAGTGGTCCAATACTATAAAGCTTTCATTTGAAACCAGAGTAGTGTCACAATGCCTATCAAAGTTGTTGAAGTAGTACAACAGCAACAGTAGCAGTGAGTACAGTTTAACAGTGCAATGTTCCCTTTATGAAGATCACCCCTCTAAAAGATCAATTTTAAGGTATTAATTACATGGTCAGCTTAAAGAGTTTCGCTGTATTTTCCTTCCATAATGTCTCTGAGTAAATTCTGAATATAATCAAAAGCTGTGGCTGAAATCATTGATACTTTGTCAAGAACAATATCAAATTCGTTAAGTAAATAATTAATTTCTTTAGACTTAGACCATGTAGTATTATATTACTACATCAACCAGATATGAGAAAATGAATTACACTGAGAGACAATATTGAATTATTCAATAAAATACACTGCACTTGGTCATTGAGTATTTATGCACTAAATAAATGACCAAGGATACACAGTGTTATATAGTGACGGTGAAGTAAGCCTCTTTCTGAAGAAATCGATCATCACATTGCTTGCTTGATTATACTATTATGCTTCAATATTTGTACTATTGTTTTAATAAAACAAGTAGTAAATTTTTTTAAACAGTAAAATGTATAATTTTTTGTGAGATTTTGTGTTAATAAAGTTTCAAATGGGCCATGGTCCAGGTGCTATGGTTCCGTCACAACTTTATACCATTATTGAAATTATACACATCCACATCTCTCCACAGTGGCACCTTACTGGTTAGAGCACTTGCAACTGAAATTATTTTGGTAGCACAAGCTGTGGCTTGAAAATGTAAATTGCATACTCACCACAATCACAATAGATCCTGGAAGTGTTGTCCTCTTCACTTGTTTCCCAGTGATCTGGTTGCTACCAACATAAGTGCAATTTTGAATAGGAGACCCTGAATCAACTCAGTGCAGAGAGACTTTCCTGGCACACTGTAGTTATATGGAAGTGAGAGAGAAAATTGAGTAAAACAATATTTTATGCAAGAAGAGAATATTCTCTGTTATGAGAGTATGAATTTGATATTTTAACCTGATTGCAATTTCATTTCTTAGGCTAATTTAACTGAACTGAAATCATTTGGTTCTCCACCTGGAGCTGTCACAAATGTTACTGCAGCTGTTATGGTTCTCCTTGCTCCAGGAGGAAAAGTTCCCAAAGACCGCAGTTGGAAGGCTGCTAAGGTAGATGACAGTATATTTATCTTAGAAGAAAACTCACTTTATAATAATAATAATAATAATAATATATTTGTCACATAAATACAGCATAAGCCATGTATGACAAGTCAGGACATTATATGATCATACAATGTACAATGCAAATATTTCAAATATTAAATACAATACAGGTATAAAATTGAATTCTGTTTTCATGCTAAATACAAATTAATTTTATAAATAGAAGGGTAAAGCTAAAGTTGAGAGCAAAAATAAATAAAAAGGAGAAGAAGGAGAATCTTCATGAGATGGATGCTTGGGATGGATCTATCCTTTTATATCCATCAATCAGCTGGGGGGGGGCGGGCTTCAAGTCATGCAGCAGAATATGCAACAAAAAAAAATATTTTTATTAGTTTATATTGATGTTGATATGTGTTTATGGTGTAGGTATTCCTTTGTACTGTAGAATGTATGGTTTAACAGGAAAGCTTTCAGTTTATTTTTGAAAGTGTGTATTGAGTTTAAGCTTTTAAGTTCACTAGGGAGTTTGTTATATAGTGTGATGCCTTCAAAAAGGGTACTTTTTTGAAAGAGTGATGTTTCACAGTGTGGGACATGCAGATTCTTGTTTTGTCTAGTATTATAGTTATGAACATCAGTATTTAGAGTAACAGAATCCTTGTTTTCCATAAGCGTCTTCTTTGTGAAGATTAATATTTCAAATATGTATATGCATGGGAGTGGTAGGATTTGTAATTTCTTGAAAAGTGGTTTGCAGGACTCATGTTTGTGAGTGTTT
>BLKR01010063.1:0-71347 GCA_011170035.1 Teleogryllus occipitalis
ATCCTTGATATTCCAACACACTGAGTGCCATGAGGACACCGGCAGCCACGGCGGAGACCCTTCTAAGGGACAATGAGGCCGACGAACTGAGCGGACGTGGAAATTCTTGCTGCTCTATTTCGGGACACCGAATGACAGTAGTGACAGCAGCTTATATCCTCTTGAAGAGAAACCTAAAACAAATATCAAGCATGGTCTGCAAATTGTTGCATGTTTGCCCACCAGTGCACTCGTTAGTGCATTTCAAATAATTTACATTGTTCACTGAATACTGTATCACAGTCTGATTCCTGGTTGAAATCAATCTGCCTTATATGGGTGACGCTCAATGTCAAGGAAATCTTGTGTTAACCTATGGGTCAATTTCCTTCCGTTAGTCCAATGATCATGAGAATAGTTGAAGGATTGTTTATGCATTTTACACCACAATTTGTGAATAACGGCGTCTAATAAGACGTTAAAATGATAACTCAAAACATTTATGATTATACTAGAAGAATGTTTGTAGGACTTCGTGTCTTATAAAATTCTGAATGATGGACACTAGCTAATTACTCTTGCAATTCCTTCGTCTTCACGCCTCTTCTTCCCTGTATTTTCTTTCGAGTACAATCCTGCAAACCCTTTGAATGTCTGTCTGTCTGTCTGTCTGTCTGCTTCTCTCTCTCTCTCTGATCCTCACTCGCAGCAACAGTGATATTTCTTTACCTTAACTATCTAACAGTTACTTTTATTGTGACCCATCTCCGCGCGCAAAGCGCACTGCAGAATAATAGAACTTCAGAAGTTAACGGAAGTTATGCTTTTCAGTTAAATTGCATTTTTCTCGTTTCGATTTACTCCTACGGTTAGTACTTTTCTACCGAACTCTATATTTACGCAACAGGAAGCTTAACCTATGTATGTGGACAACGTTTTCAGAGATGTTGCATAGCAAGCTCATTCGAAAGGAATAGCTAGCTATAAGTTTCACCTGAATCTGTATGTCGTGAAGTTGTGAAGAGCACAATCGTATGAAGACCCAAAGCAAAATCAGGAGCCCAGAACGGACACTACAGATGCATATCCTGTATACGAAGAGAACTGTCTTCTCAATACTGGAGTTTACCGTCGACAACGTGCATAATTATCAATTAATTATTTCTTAATTATTTGTTGCTCAATTCGTATCCATTATTCTCAACGTAGTAATTTCTGGAAATGGAATTGACAAGATATTTCCGCACTTCCTTTTCGGGACGTCATCTGCAATACAGTCCACCTGTAACGCAAATTAAACCATCTTCGCTGTTACCATCAACGCCATCGCCAACGCTACCGATTCTCTTTCTACGATCACAAAACGATCACCATCGATTCCGTTGATGCCATCATACTTTCCGCACTATCGCTCTGTCTGTCACCACAACAGGCATCAGTGCAATACCCTCTGCCCGGCCGTAACTGTCGACCTCTATGCTTAATATCCGCGGTTACAGCAACTACAACAACGGTCGTCACCGCTTCCATCGTTGCGTTTACGGCCGCCAATAACTTTGCCCCTAGCTATACGACAGGGACCCGTCGCCTCACTATCTTTGTTGCCATTCCCCCCACTGGAGTTTTATCAGTTGTAGTAGTCACTAATCTTGTCATTATCGTCGAAGCAATTACTATTCTAAACGAAGTAGATAATTGCCGGCTTCAAGAATATTAATATGTCATATTTAGAACGATCTAACAATGATTAAAGTGAAAAAAGAACCATATAAATATTAAAATATATAAAATAATATTCTATCGGAAATATGAAAGATTTTTCTCTATCTTGTATTGAAAATAAATGATTAATATTATCTTATTTAAGAAATAGGTAGGGAATAAGTAAAGTGGTATGTAAATTCCAGTAAATAGATAGTAAATAGTGGTACGAGTAGTATGGACACTGCCAGTGTTGTGAATTTGAAACAGTACATTAAACAAGAAGATCTTCTTTAAAAATGTTCTTCGTACATATGAGATTAATATAAAAACTAATCGTTTTATCAACTTCGTCTAGAACTCTCAACAAAACTGTTCCCAACTTGGAATCGGTGCTCCCTTCTACGATCCACAACCCTGGAAACGATCACCATCGACATCTCTCTTTCGTTCCCGTTTCCGTTCCCTTCCCCGTTCTTTCCTTGTCACTACAGTTCTTCTGCTGAGATGCTGTCACTGTCATCCCTCCGCCACACCGTGTTTGCCTTTCACCTCGCGGCGACGGCGACGGCGACGGCGACGTCGGAGGCGGCGGCAGCGGAAGCGGAGGGAAGGGCGTAAAATATAGTGGGGTTAGAGAGCTCGGCCCTACCTGTTGCGGCGCGCAGCTCAAATAATTGGCGCCATATTAGAATTAATAGCGACAAAGGAAGGGGACGGCGACGCCGACGGCGAAGCGAACGTCTCCTCGCACAGTGTGCAGTAATAGTTTTCTGGATGGATGAAATACAGTTCTTGTCGTGTGGTTTACACTTATTTAAACTGTGTCTCTGAACAAGATAACCTGGCATTTCATATGAGAAATGTATATTATGTATATAACGTATTTTACAACACTTCGTGTAGCACGACTACACTCAAGAAAATACTCAGAGGTATGAATTTGGGAATCAGTAATGTGTTTTCGATTAGATCTTCGAGTATGTAGTATTTAGCTATTGGTTTCTGTACGAAAAATATGTATTCGGTGGTGGCCGTATTGTATTGGCCGTGGTGGTATATCTCGTGGTGGTTCACATTAGAATGAGCGTGAGAGTTATCAAACAAGGGCAACAATTGTATGTTTTAATAAAGTAAATACATAGAGAATCAAATCTATTTTTCGGGACAATTTATCCCATCATCAGAAGATTTTTTACAACAATTAAAAATAAAATTATGAATAAAAATTTTAAAAGAAAAGAATATCTATACCAATACCATAAAATAAAATAAAATAAAAACAAGAACAGAATAACATAAAGAAAATACGTACTACCTAAATAACGTGAAAAATATTTTTTAGATGTTTTAATTAAAAAATAATTAATTAAAATTTCAATTAAAATCGTGCACTACGATTTTATGATGATGCCATCTAATCTTAAATTTTTTTCTCCCATTTATAATATATTTCAAATTGTACTGGACACTTAATATTCCATTCTATACATATTCTTCGCGAAGTATATAGCAATAAGACAATATCAGGGCAGCATCCCATGACTTTCATTCAACATGTTTAAGGCATAACGAAAGCGTTCATGGTAGAAACAATGTAAAACGATGTCGCAAACTGCTTAAAAATTCATTTAAAACGAGATCAAAATTCGCGTGTGTTCCAAGTTCAGTTAACATAAACATATGCATTCGTTTTTTAAATTGAACGACCTCCAGCAATATGCCACAGAGATATTTACCCTGATACACCCAGTCACTAAAATCTATATAACATCTTTTGTTGCGTAAAGACTGTTGGTAAAACGCTGTGATATTGCATATTTAAATATCTTGTGAAACACTTCCGGAACTTCATGGTCGTACCCAAATATTAGCGTCAGTAATCAATGAATTTGAATCTTTTCCTGAAGAGCAAGAAGAATCAAAGTCATTACCTTGCGAGAACTTACGTATTTGTTTCATCGTGACTCTGCAACTGCTTTCTATAACCTAATCTGTACCTACGTAAAATGGAATTGAAGGTTCTTTAAAATATACAGTTCAAATAGATCTTATTCTTTCAACTTTACGTAGGATAAGTATGTAGAAAATTTTATTAATTAGCGATCGAAACTTGGCACAAAGTTTGTCTAGATTGTTTTTAGCGTTACATCACAGCGACGTTATTTATTAACATTTTAAATTCTCTTTGATACGTATTATTGACACGTATTATATTTTGACCGTACGTTGATATATTGTCGAAAAATGAAACCCTTTATACTAGAATATAAGTTATCGTGTTAGGAAAAATAATGTAAGGGTTAAGTAATTATGATATTATCTTAACAATAGAAGAATATTTGGAACGTGCAGTAAGATTATTTTCTTTATGGCCGCTACCTACATGAACTGGACATGGTAATAGAAGGAAATAATATATTTATATCAACTTTCAAGGTAACTTATACGGCAATCTTGCAGCTGTAAGCTGCATGCCAGATGAGCGATGCTTGCCCTACATTTCAAAGGGGGATGAGACACATGACAATGATAATAAAGTTATCAATGGCTACAATAAAGTGACTGGCGGCAGGATAAGGAATCGAAGTACTTTCGCGGTTCGTGGGTTGATGTACAGTGCTGGTCAGCAATTGACGTGAATGTAATGGAGGTAACCACGAAATGTACCAATCAGCAGTAGACGAACGAGCGCGATTCCGAAAGGGACTTGAAACTCACAGTGTTCTGTTTAGCAGCCAAGGAAATTCACGGTATCCGTCCGCTATCAAAAGCGCGGCTTCCACATCCTGTCGTTCGCGATTGAAAGGCCATGACGATTGCGGCTACTGCGGTAATATTATCATGTAGTTGGTGTTGAAAACCTGCTTCCGGTCAGACTCGAACTTATATGGGAATTCACAGTTCCGCACAACTTAATTAGGAAAACCAATTCATCAGATCGACGAGAAGAACCTAATTGATTGATTACTAGTGATTCCCGGCACGTCAACTGCTAAGGTAATTAGTCCTGTAAGTGTAGTGCAAATTTTTGGCTCGTGAGATGGCGGTAAGCTTAACCCACTAGATGGCGAGATCCGGCGTCCACATACCGTCGGCCAGCTTCACCCAACCAGGTATCTCCCAACAGCGAGGTTCCAGCCGGAACAAGCTCGAAGCTCCCGACCGATCTCCCAGCGTGTGTAGTAGTGTAGTGCATGTAAGTGAAAGTGTATGTAAGGGGCGAGGATAGGAGAACGAATGAGAAGGAAAGATCACGCGCGGTCCGTGACCCGTTTCGTAGGGTACTGCTCGGGCATTCGCCTGGTATTGATCGGAGAAACCACAGAAAACTACCGATCAGAGCAGCCGGCTGCTAGAATTATCTTCCAGATAGTGAATGAACTTCCACTAGCTGACAAACCTATGTCGAAAATTCAGGCACAGTTGGGAATCGAACCTAGGACCTCCGGCTCGGGGTACTGCAGTGACATCAGTGACGCCCTAAGTCACGTCTCCTGGTCGCACATTTCAACTAGGAAAACCACTTCATCAGATCGACGTGAAGCACTGGACCTTTTGGTCCCCGGAGAAGCAAAAATCCGCACTGTGCGGTGGCGGCGGCGGGGGGCGGCGAGGGGCGGCGACCGGGGGCGAGAGAGACGGTGCGCGGCGACGAATGAGCGGGCCGCGGGCGCAGGTCGCCCCGGGGCGGTGGAGGTGGGGGCGGGAGGTATCTTTCCAGGGTCGCAGCTGCTCATCCAAGGGCCTCATTCGCAAATTCGCGGAGATGCGGCGCGGTGTGATGCATATGGTCGCGGGCCGCACGCCTTCGCCCTCGCCTCCGCCCCCGCGATCGCTCATCTTGACAAACTGGCGCCCCGCCCCGCGCCGCCCACGCCGCCGCCCACGCCGCCGCCGCCGCCACTGCCCCACCGCCGCGCCCCCTTGCACACGCAACGACGTGAGGGCACGGGCCTTATTTATTATTTATCCCGCGGATGGAACGCGTCTCGTAGCGGACAGCTGGGTGCGCGGAGGGTAAGTGGGTACTGTGGATACATGACTTTCCTAAACCGTCGCCTTCTGCAGCGTCGTCTGCCGAAAGGTTCTAGGGTTCGACGTCCGACGATGACGGATATTCGACACTATCTACACAACTGGTTCGATTGATTGATTGATTGTATCGTGTTTCCGGGCGCGTCAACTGCTTTGGTAATTAGTACCGTTAGTGTAGTGCATGTTTTCTCTCTCGGGAGATGGCGGTGATCCTCCCCCGCTTGATGGCGAGATCCGGAACCGACCTACCGTCGGCTAGTCGGGTTTCCCCCTAACCAGGACTCTCCCACCAGCGGAGCACCACCCCAGCCGGGACAAGCTCTTAGCTCCCGACCGGTCTCCCGGAATATGTGATAGTGTGGCATGTAACTGGTTCGAATTAAATCACAATTGGGAAGAAAATTCCAGTGTCTGGTTCCATTCATTGGTAGTTTTCCGTGGTTACTTGGATCAATAGCAAGAAGAACCCTGCTAGAGGAGCAATGGACGCCTCGCGATATTCTCTTCCTCATCATTGTCTCCTTATTTTCCCTTACATAATACACACACACACACATACACACTACCACTCACATCGGGGGACTAGTCGAGAGTTTAGAATTGTTTTTAGCTGGGGAGATGCTTGGGGATAAACTCAGCCCGTGTAAGAATTTAAGGTCACTGACGTTGCATTCATATAAGTCACTAAGTGTAAAGGGAATAACTTTAAATTTATTAATGTGAAAGCTTATTATATAAGTTCATTAAAATTGTACTTGAATTCAATATGTAATAGGCGCGAACTATTTTAAAGGACTTATTTTGTAATAAAAATATCGGATTTTGTGAAATGAAATTCCTGCGTATCTGTTTTCACGTCGTGGTTTCCAAGCGAGTTGAGAAAATGTTTTTCAGTTTCTAGTGAGTCGTGATGTATACGAGAAAATTTGTTGCCTATACATAACTTTGGCAGATATTTTAGTTTAATTGAAAGTTAGGGCGAGTAACGATAATTTCATAAATATTAAGATATAATTTCTCAATTTGCGTTATTTGTACATGTAATAATGGAAACCGAAATTACGGATCACATTCGTTTACTTTACGATGATTTGTTTTGACAATAACGAGATGCAAACGCTTGTATTATTTAACATTGGTTCTATGGATGAAGCAGATTTTACGGCGAAACAGTTGGGATGCTGCAAAAACAAATGCGTGCGTATCATACAAGAGCGGCCTTAGACACATGACCGACTTTGAGAATTTTTTACATCTATGCATGTTCTAAATATGAACCTGAAAAATCTGTTAATGAAAATTCACAAAGGAAAATAATTTAGATATATACTTACACATTTTACGGAAATGCATAGCTCGCTAGTCCAAGTGATGAAGTGTTAAAAAGCATTTTTGCATTGTAAAATGTATTTTTGCAAAACGTATGCTGCTCTAAAACAATGCCGTTACAAAGATTGTTTCCTTTGCCGGTTTTTTGAACCGGGATGGAGTTATCACCAACCTCCTCCAGCTTCCTCCTTTGTTTCGCGCACGTAGCCAATCTACCCACACTACAATGGTATCTTTCTGCCTACAGAAGTCCAGTTAATTAAAGTGGAATTGACACACTTAAAGAAAGAGTCAACATTTGCAACCAAAGGAAATTATTTGCTTTTCCAGCACTCATGGATGGAAACCAGACACGCCTTCACTGTTTGTTGATTGAAAAGTGTTGCTTTGCAGTATACGTGCGGCAAAGTAGACTTTGTTTAAGCGTTCCGCAAAGAAGTCATGGCAATATAAACAATTGAGTACGGCAAACTAAACAACTCACTAGGGCGACATAAGTAATCATGACTGCGGCCTCGCATATTGAGAATGATCCCATGAGCATATATACTTGTTAGTTTCCATGGATTCCTATCGGAAAGCAATGTAAGTAACTTGCAGGAGTGTCTTTCGTGTACACTTATCAAAATACCGGACTTGGTTCACATCGTCACTTTCAGTACTAGTAAGGTAAATAATTATTCTGACCCTATCCAACGTTATTTCTGAAGACACTCTTGGGGATTTCAGAGTGTATGTTTCGAAAAGAGCTCTCCTTACATTACTTATGATATTTTTCACCTGTAATAGTTTTCAATAAAAATGGCGCAATTTTGGTGATACCGATACTAGGTTGGATGTATGGCACTCACGACGTACTTGAGTTTCAACGGTGTACAGACTCGTTTTGCTGAACATGTATAGTTTGAGACAATCTATTATTGTTTTTGAATAAAAAATCCTGAAGATCTTACGAGATTCTCGTCCATTAAGCTCCAAATTACATTGTAACTTCGCAAGTCTTGTGGAACTGCCTGAGCTGCCCGCGCTGTGGATTGTTCATTTGCAGACGGCTAACAAAATATAGACACCACAATCAACATTATTTTCGACAATATTTCATTATCATCATTCAACATCAATGAATTTTACGTAGTTGATTAATGAGCTTCAAATAATATCTAAAAAGATTTACAGAATATTTGATAAATTTGACGTCCGATCTAGAGACATATTCAAACGATTTATTGAATCTTTTTCTGCAAAGAAATTTAATAAATATTCGAATTAGTTTATACCAAAGAAACGAGAACATAATTTCTATATGTAATGTAAGTTTAGGAGAATCACTACACTTTTTAAAGCTCTGTATTTTAAATGTAGAATACGATCACCGACAGTTCCGATAAGACAGACACCAATAGTTCCGTCATAAGCGAGAAGTAAGTTATATTTTAGACTTATTACTAAGTTATAATTTAAAAAAAGCTGAATTTTGTTTAACCTATTTAATAAATTTTATTAACGAAAAAGATGAGGGTATTTTTTAATATTTTCATTTCGGTTACTTGTGTCTTTATCTTAAATTCATGCTTGATACAATTTGTGCCATGAAAAAGGTTAATTCTAATATCACTGTTTTCAATGAAAATAAGTTAGCTGCTAAAATGTATTTGTCCACGACATATGACTTCATTCGTTGTGATATTTCATATCTTGAGGAAAACTTTTCGGAGCACATCAGAGTCACGTTCAACATGCGGAAAGTCGTTCATTTCTTGAAACAAAATAAATAAATATATAAATAAATAAAATAAACAACAACAAAAAATACATATCCGTAACTTCACATTCATAATTAAGATAAGATTAAATTAAGGAAATAACTCAAGTCTATTTCAGCTCAAGAAAAGACATTAGTCTTGGAATCTCCTTCTGTATTTGACTTTTGTGTATTATGAGTGTGATTATTGATTTCGGGCGCAGTAAAACTTAGGTCATAAGTCCCGTCCCATTATGTACCGCATGTTATATTGCTCTCCCACTCGACCGAATGATTCGGCGCCAATCTATGCTTCTGCTTGCCGGGTTTTCCTCTTCAGTTTTCTCCCCCCGACGGTCACCGCCTCAACCGGGTCAAGCTCTATGCCTCCGACTGGCCCCCGACATGTGTGGTAATGCAATGCTTATTATGCCTAAGCGTGTGTGCGTAAAGGCAAATGAGAGGATACTGTTGAAGAAGACAATGTCGCTGGTGGTCCGGGACCCATTTCTTAGAGTACTGCTCCCGCGTTTTCCTAGTATTGGTTGAAAAAAACAGCTGAAAACTATTAATCAGAAAAGTTGGTCGCTAGGAGAATTCATCCAGCAAGTACCGAAACTCCACCACCGTTGGGGCTCGCATAGTTGAACGTACTGATCAATGATGCTGAATAGACAGTGTTTGCACTGAGTTATTGCAGCCGGACTTCATGATTTCCAAATACTCCAGTATCGCAAGCACGTGGTCGAGAGGTCGGAAACCTACCTGAGTCGGAAACCTACCTGAGTCGGAAACCGACCTGAAGCACACCCCACAGAGCGAAAGAGAGATTCAAAGGCGCTCTGCTCCCCGGTTTATACAGTTTCATGACTACCATGCTGTTTATTTACATGAAATTGAGTAAAAAGTATTCACTGCATGCTAGAATGAAATGAAGTTGACTTTCCAGTCGCTAAATTCCCCTAAAAGTGTCACATTTGTTTGACAACGTATACCGTTTGCGCGAGATTTTTTCCAGTTGAGGAGATGAAAAAACAGAACAAAATCCGACTTCATTTATGGAAATGGTAGTTGGCGCTGTTACCCCCTGTTTCAGTGCTGAGAGAAGATATTGAGTTTTTTTTTCTGCAGGGTAGGCTTATACGAAACAAATTTCAGTTTTGATTAGAATGTGTAAAGTACTTCGTGATGATTCATTGGGAGAAACAGACACTTCGTGATTCATTATCAAACTTCAAGAGACAATTATTATTGGATCTAACGAAAATATAAGTGTTTATAAGAAACAATTACACAATGAGAACACTTAGTGTTATGAATGTAGTTGTTCCATAGGGTTAATAAAGTGATATTAAATGGTGATAATGAGATAGTGACATCAGGAAATATAGTCATTCAAAGACTACTGAAAGATGAAATGCAAAACGTGATGGTGTATTTTTTGTTATTGATACAAGTTCAAGAGAGAGGGTGATAGTTTTAATTAAAATATCCCTGGTTTAGTGCCATTCTGTTACTAGGTGTAAGAAGCACCAATATTACAAAGTTATGTCTCTGACATTGTTTGATTTGCACCAAGCTACATTTATATTATTGCCTTTGAATGTTGCACGGTGGAAACTCAATGCGTGCTTGTCATTAACACTAATACTTTAACAGAATATAGAATTTTAAAACATACAAGGGAAAAAATATTGTATTCAAGTAATGGCACGAAAACGTTACATCAGTTCAATTTCAAAAGCGCCATCTCCATGGCATTTCATTTTTTATATTGTGAAATGTAAAAGAATTAGAAGCATACACGGGTTTTAAAATCAAAAGGATAAATCTTCCCCCTTTTCCGAGTTTAGAATTGCATCATTTATCTCTCCGTCCCACGCAATATTGTTTCACTTTTAATCGGCTTCATCTTCTAATGGTGAATTTCATGCTACCTGAACGTTTTCATTCCCCCTGAGGATTGTCTGAGATCTGCGATGACAAATCTACGATAGAAAACAATATTTATTATGCCAGCGTGCGTTTTAATTGTTTTTATAGTCACTTCCTCACGTCACTCTAACGCAAACGTAGCAATTGAATGTAACGCGTTGTATCACTCAGCCCACCCGCCGTAAACGTGAAAATCGACCACGGTTAATTCCCGCGGATATCGAGGCTTATCGACGTTTACAAATTTCATTGGATTCGAAACAGGGCGTTCGCACGCGCGGACACGCGCGCGTCAGCTGACCGCGGGCCGCGGTGGGGGCGGGGCCCGGGGCCAGGGCAGGGCCAGGACGGGACAGGGCGGGGGAGTGTCAGGGGAAGGGAGGGGGAACGCCTCCCTCTCCTGCGGGCGACGGCGCAAAGTGGGGAGAGAGAGAGAGAGAGAGAGAGAGAGAGAGAGAGAGAGAGAGAGAGAGAGAGAGAGAGAGAGAGAGAGAGAGAGAGAGAAAGAGTGAGAGAGGCGCACGTGAACGGAGGAGGGGAGGAGCAAGCGACGGGAGAGTTTGATAGATGGCGACGAAAGCCATAGAAGACGGTTGCGAAGATAGAAGGGTGGAGGAGAGGTACCCAACCATCTTAAAACTCAGCAGACACTACCCATTTTATTTGAATTTGTTTCGTCTTAATCATTCATTATTGTTATTGTTAATTGACGCAACGCGTCTTTTTAGTCCCTGATCGAGCACTGAGCGCTCCGGAGTAATCCTTCATTAATTATTCTTATTTATCAGCCCCGATGAAGCAGACACACTCGTTTTGTTGGAAGAAATTTCACATGAGTTTGTTCGGGAATAGAATCCGGACCTCCTTGGTGAAAGGCGAGCAACTTCGCTCTGAGCCACGGGAGCCCCATTACCTAATCGATTGATTGATTAGTGATCTACTAAGGTCGTTACTCTCATAACTGTAGAGCATGTTGTTTGCTCGAAAGGTGACGGTGATATTCTCCCACTGGATGATGAGATCCGACGCCTGAGCCACCTCCCCCGATACCTAATCGAGTATGGTCACGCTTTCTAAAAGAAATTCAGACCTCCATAAATAATTCAACAGCATTCATTCTCAACATCTGATAATGCATAATAATCACTTCTAACCACTATTTTCAATGACGAGTTCCAATTACACATTTCATATCAATTGGACTGATTTAGAATATTATTCTCTCAAAACATCTGCCTGCAGTAATAAGAACAATTAGCGTTAGAATGTACAACAAAAAGTATTATGTAAAATTGTAAACATCCCTGAAGTTTTTTTGCCATAAAATAAATAAAAGTAAATAAGGTTAAAGAATGAGTGAAAAAATGTAATCCAAAGAATGATGGAGCTGGCGAAGGATTGAGGACAATGCAAAGGAATAAACTATAATCCAAAAAGTGATATGGGAAAGGACGAAAGAAGAGGGCGAGAATTTACCTTCAGTGGCAAAGGATTATATTGAAAGAGATGAAGGGGAAGGAAACAAATGGAGTGGTCAGGGGAGGACGAATGAAATATGGTACTGACTAGGATGATGGAGGTGGAAAAGAGGACGAAGGTGGGGGATGAACCTTGAGTACGAAAGATCACGACAGCTGATGAGCTTGAAGTTTATTGATGTTAGAGAATGAAAGGAAATTGAGCACATCTGATCTTATCGAAGGACGGCGCCTTGGATGACGATAATTTTCGAAGCGGTTATTACGGGGGAATAGATGTGACGGATAAATGATAACAGATTGTGTGGATTTGCTATGACGGGTGGTTAAGAATGAAGACGAATTGTGCCACTGTGAGAAAAGACGGAGAATACTCGAGTACCGCAGGGACTGAGATAGAGTGCCGTGAGATACACTGGGAATATGGAGATACTGTATTGAGAAGAATTACAAGTGACCGATGATTTCAAAGAATAATGAGTAGATAGACAAATATATCATTAGAACGGATTAATAAAATAAACCAAGTTCAAAATATATCATGTGTTATTTTTGAAAATTGAAAAGTTATAATAAAATGAAACAATACAAATAGTTCACTGTTTTATGCTCTGTCCTACACAAACATTTAAAAATTGGAACTGTTAAAAAAACTTATTTCTTTATTCTTAAAAACATGTCATTATGTCCAACGTCATACTCCTCAATGTTGTGACGTCTATAAATAAATAGCACACGAATGAAAATAAATGAATATATTATTAAATAAATTTCTGAGGATTTTATTACATAGCAGGAATACACTACTAGAGGAAGTACGCCTGGTATCCAATTGGATCTCGGCCACAAAATATAGTGAACATAGCAAAGATGAGCGAGTTGAGAAGCCCGGGCGGTTCGGGGTGTTCGGGCAGCAGCGAAACGGCTACAAGCGCGGGCGGTGGTGGCGGTGGGGGCGGTGGTGGTGGTGGTGGTGGTGGTGGTGGTGCTGGCGGTGGTGGTGGTGGTGGTGGTGGTGCTGGCGGTGCTGGCGGTGCTGGCGGTGGTGGCGGTGGGGGCGGTGGGGGCGGTGGGGGCGGTGGGGGCGGTGGGAGCGGTGGGCAGCGAGTGGCATGCGGTAGGCAGTGGGCGGTGGGCAGTGGGCAGTGAGCGGTGGACGGTGGACGGTGGGTGGTGGGCAACGGGAAGTATGCATTGAGCGGTGGGCGGTGGGCGGGAGCTGAGCGTGGCGGACGCCGCCAAGCGACGGGGGGTGGCGAGGGAGATACACTCCTATTTGCGATGCAGACCCATGCTGCCCCCATCAGCCCCTTCCCCTCCGCTTCCGACCCCGTCCACTCCCCCGAGCTAGACGGACGTCCCGCGGCGGCGCCATCCTTCCGCCCCGCCGCCCGCTGACGGACGGATTGGCTGACCCGATGATTGGCAGATTTCGTGATTGACTGCATCGCCTTCTTCCTGTGCAGCGTGAACTGCGAGGGCGCTATCTCGACTCCGACGCCAACGCATGCCAACACGTTGCCAAAGTTGCCTTCCACCAGACAATTGATTTTTCGTTCTTCAGTTCTACTATAGACATAATAGCTGTCCAATATATTTTATTGTAAATCAAATATTAACTTGATTCCTTACAAAACGGAATATCTTTTGACTTGGACCGTTTCCTCATGTTTGTGTGGTAAAGGAAAAGCAAAGTAAAGTTTGCAAAGTATTTAAATTTACCACAAAATGTATTGACGACCTTACGATAAAAATAAATATTATTTCTCGATTTTCCTTACATGATTTTTTTCATACGAAACTGAATCATCAATGTGAATTAAGAAAAGCCCTTCGGTATAAAAATACGGAAGTTAATTAAAAAGCGCGCGCATGAATATATGAAAGTAAAGAAATAAGCCAAAACCAAGGAAGACATTTACTTTACATTTAGAATTAGGATAAAAATATTAATAATTAAATTTTTAATAATTAAAAATGAAAATTACATATATTCATATAAGTGCTGTTTAGCTACTATAAATTATCGAGTAAGTTCATGTTTTTGCATATAAAATCAAATAATGTACATTTTAAATATTTCTTTCTCTAAATCAATTTCACGCTATGATGCTTTTAAAAAAAGTTTCATCACATCTTTGAAAATATAAAATATATTATTATCGCAGCCATATAAGCACTGTAACGAAATTCAGTAATTCATATTTGTTACAGAAATTACAGTAAGAAAAAATGGTTCTGGTAACCATTGCTCTTCAATCACTTTATCACTCTGTGATCACGTAACACTAAATTGCTTCATTGGCGAGAACAGATTTGCAATAAAACTCTAGGATGAAACGAAATTTAGTACATGGTATGTAGTCATGCAGATCGCGTTGATAATTGGCATGTCACGTCTAAAATATTACGTAACATCTTTTCTCATGGGAATGCTCGCTGCACGTAGGCCTAAATCCGTTGATCATATTTGCATCGGTTGGGCCACTTCCGTATTCAGAAAGGATGATTGCCTCGTTTCGGGGAGAAGGGCATAGTTCGTATTTCGACAGCGTACAGAGGTCAAACCTATCATCAATTCAGAATACAATACGGTAGCTTGTGTGCTGGCCTCGTCGTAATTATGTGCTACGTGGTGTGATTTCCACAGGAGTTGGATGGGAAGTGGTAGGGGAAGAAGAGCGGGTAAGCGTTGTTGGAAATTTCCGTGCGATCGGAAACTTTTCATTTGAATATTTTGCCCCTTGTCACATATCTTTAATTTGTTTTGAAATTTATGTACAGTTTTCAAATGCCGATAAATCACAAAACTATATGGAGATTTAGATAATAATTACGTTTATGTGTGATTAAGAAAAATTCTTCTTAACCATAAGCCGCTCTCAAAATTTAATATTATTTAATGAGTTAAATGAAAAAAATTAAAACAAAATGTACAACAAATTTGGAAAATTGTTCAAAACAATTTCAAGATATTTGAACAGAAATTTCCTTAAAAAAACAACAACAACAACAACAACAAACAATTGTCAGTACTGCATTTCCTACAAATATCATTGCACGATCTGTACAGAAAAACAATAATGGATTTTCATTTCAGATTTTTTTGTGTACGAGCAATTCTATGTTACAACTTTTATTAATCATAAGATTATCAATGCGATTCAAATTGTGTCCACTTTCCACATGCACCGCCCACAGAACAGGAATGTTTCAAGTGCACTCTTCCGAGAAGTTTCCGAATCACGTTGCCTGAATAACCGCCGTATGAAAATTTCCAGCCCGTTAGAAATCAGCGAGATGATGTAAGGCGGTAAGTTCCACTTCACTACCGCAACAGGTCCCGCTTTCACAAGGGAATAATGAAGTGCGTTTCTCGCGTACTTTGAAATGCACCGTGACGTCATTAGCAGAAGTTCGCCTAGGACGGCGTGCCCTCGTCTCGACTGCGCCCGCGGCAGCAGTGCTACGCGAAAGGGATGGGGTGAAAAGTGGGAAGGAGACGGAAACGGAGGGAACGGAATTGGAAAGGAAATGAAGGATAGCGCGAAGCGTTGGAAATGAATGTGGAGAAGGGGTAGTCAGCAAGAAGAAAGATGTATGTGAGAAGACCTATTCTCTCCAGAAACGAAGACAATGCATTAAAGGCAGTTGAATCACTTTGAATATTTCTATCGACGTTTCTGTCAGCGTTAAAACCAGATTGAATACAATTTTATTATTCATTTCATTGTTTTTCATATAATGTTTATTTTACGTTTTATTTGCTTATTGTCGTATGATAAAACATGAAACGTGGATTCATTTTATGTTGTAAAAAAATATTTATTTCAATATTATTTTTCAAATGTATCCTGAGCGGTGGATAATCAGGGAGTGGACAATCCTCGGTAGGCCATATATCCCTTGTGGTAGGCAGAAGAATCTTCACTAAATGCTCGGAAAATTTATATCCTTCATTAATTCCCGTTTTCACATATCACATTGTCTCGATCAGAACATGATATAAGTAATAGATAAATATGACTTGTGACCGCTCTACCTTTTCACTATATTCACTAAAAAGCCTACAGCGGGTCCCTCAAGTAACCTAGTAGTATTACCTGACCTGTGACTTATAATACAATTCCTAATTTTTGGTGTGATATTGTCATATGTCCTAACTGCCCTGCAGGAGTGGGTTCGTCTTTTAACCTGCTTTTGTAATAAAAAAACATAGGCAAGTTAATCTTTTAACTATGAACAGCGTTCTGGATATATTCTGTTAAATACTTGAATACAATTTTATCTAGCATTTACACATTGCATTGAAAAATTCTATCACTTGCTCTACCTTTAGCAATTACGTGATTACCTAACAACTGCAGTTGCGTTTTAACACAAGCATAAACACTTTACATAAAATTATATTAACCTTCACTTCACAAAAAACACAATAAAATACCTGTACACAAGACAATAATACATGGAAACACAAAATACTGAAAAAGAATCACATACCAAAATACCCTTTACATACACCTTCAAAGAATTTGTCACTTGAATAGTGAATATAATATATACAAGACGTTGTTTCACTTTCACGTAGATTATTACTTGATACAATTTTAGCCAGCAAAGAAAAAATATCGTTATGCAATGAACGTACAATTAATAATAACTCTTTTACTAATGATTGGTTTTGAACAATTTGAAAAAACCGATTAAACAATAAATTGAAAACACATACTAAAAGAACAAATATTATCGTATTTTGCTTTCTATTTTGGGATATATTTGTTTTTCTTTTCATAATACATCCTGATGAGAAAGTTGTTGATTGTGGACGGTCAACAATGTTGGAAGTACCGTATGTTAGTTCTTCAGACGATACATAAAAATTACCACCGGTGTACATAAAATTTGCATTTTGACTGAAATCTCCAGAAAATTAATAATGACGAATAATTAAATCTTTTTCCAGATACCATCCCATTATCACAACTCTTGGTTAAAAATTCGAAAATGGAAACACAGAACGACTAATTGCCTACATCGACTAATTAATTAAATTACGATTTTATAAATTTAAGGTGATAGGGCTTAAATGTGATAATGGCAGCTTGTAGATACGGAAGAAGTGTCCCTGTATATTGAGGTGACGATGAAAACAGGTGTCGTCGTGATGGTGGGAACGTAGGACGAATCAACGATAGATGTTCTGATGGAGGTCGAGAGATATTCAAGCTGAGGGAGGTGTGAAGAAAAGGAAAGATATGTCAACAGAAAAAAATATACATGAACGCAGTTGGCGTCAATGTAGACAGCGGTGAAGGCCGAAACCGAAAAAAAGAGGCGATGGGGCAGATGGGAGCGAAAACGATGGCTATATCGGTGACGATAGAAACTGTAAGGGTAGACGTAGTGGTAGAAGCGATAGTGACTGTGTCGGTGTAGACGTATGCCAATGCGGAGGGAGATGGAGGCAAATGTGAAGGCAGTGGCGAAGGGGTAGACTGAGTGGGTGGTGTAGGTGTAGGTTTAGGTATAGGTGGTGGTGTCTTCGGTGGTGGATCGGTTAGCGTATCCGGCTCTTATACCGACGTTCACGGGTTCAAACGCGATCACAGCCGTGCATTTATAAGGTCGAAGAAAACCTTCATATCCCGGCCTTCGGAAGGAAAGTAAAGCCAGATATTCAATGTCATAGATTTACTATGTCTAATAGATCCTCAATCCTAATAGAAATCTTTGAGCTAAATTATAATTGCCACTTCGTCGCCCGAGTATCTTCTTTGGTTATTAGATTACAAAAGGGGTGAATCAAAATTTGCATTATCATGCAGACGAGCAGGTCTGGCGGACTGGGATTCGCCATATAAAAAATAAGGCATATTTCAATTATAGGGGAAGGGAAAGACAAAGGCGAAGAGAAAGTGAAGGTGGAGGTGATGTAGTGACATTACCAGAAAGGAAGAGGACAATGACGGAGAGTGTGGTGATGAGGGCAGTGGAGAGGATGATGGATTGATTTATTCTTAGTGTTTCTGGGCGAGTCAACTACCGAGGACATTAATCCCGTGAGTGTAGTGCATAGTGCTTCCATCGGAAGGTGGCGGTGATGATCTCCGTTTAGATGACGAGATCTAGCGCCGACCTACCGTCGACTTTTTTAGCGGGATTTTCCTTAACGAGGTATCTCCTACCAGTGGGGTACCGCCCCATGCGGGGCAAGCTCTAAGCCCCCGACCGATCTCCTGGCATGTGTGGTAGTGTTGTGTGTGTGTAAGGGGGGTGAGGACAGGATAAGGAAGAGGAAGGAAATACGTACGCAGTCCGTGGCCTGTTTCTTAGGATACTGCTCCGGTATTCGTCTTCTGTTGATCGGAGAAACCACAGAAAACTAGCGATCAGAGCAGTCGGCCGTTAGAATTCTCCTGCCGGCAGCGACTGAATTCGATCTAGCTGACAAACTAGCGTCAAAAATCCTGCCACAGTCGGGACTCGAACCTAGGATCTTCCGGTCAGGAACCGCAATGACATCAGTTGATGCACTGAGCTACCTCTCGAGGTAAGAGGGCGACGGAGGAGGAGCAGGTGGCGGAGAGCTTGGTGGATGAGGAAGCGACGAGAGAAGAGAAACGGGTGGCGAAGGGGGCGTGGCGCAGCGTAGTACCCGAGATGCAGCGCGCTTCTGCGAAGAATTAATCACGCTAATGACAGAGCGATGCGGCGCGCAGGCGGCGGGAGGCTTCTATAATTTGAGCACTTGTTTGGGCGCGGCGCACGCGACCGCACGCGGCCAAAGAGGCGAAAAATCCCGATAGGCAGCTCTGCCTCGCGGCTCCTGGAAAAGGGGCGGGTCACGGAACAAGCGAGAGGTCACAGACGGAGAGCCGTCTACGTAGCGGAGGGAAGAGAGAATTTTAATGAGGTTAATAATGCTATTACAATGTTCTTGGCAGTCGACGTGTATTATATATTAGCTGCTGTCAAGTGTCTGTAATCTGATATTTATTGCTTCTTGGGTATGTCTTTGGATTGAGATTTAGAACGTGAAGATTTTTTAATCATACGTTGGATATTGGTTTAAAAATAAAATATTTAAAATGTGACATGCACGTGAATTAATATTTAAAAAGTACGATTCCTTCTAATAAAGCAGATTCATACTTTTGCTGAGATGGCTTTCAAATGTTTAAATATTTTAGAATTCCACATATAATACAGTAATATCGGTTGCTCTTTTAATAGGATCGCTGGGATAGCATACTTCACACTATGATAAACTAACTATGGAAAGTTACGCACGTAAAACTCACTTGGCCGAGTGTAAGTTTCAATTACTCTGCACGCAGTTCAGTAGTTAAGCATTAAAAAGTGTACTTAATCATTGGATTTTGTATCTACCTGAAACTTTACATGGAAATATCTCTTATCCCCTTAGAAAAAGAACAGTTATCCCGAGGGAATGGTGGGATGGAGGATCCTTTTACACAGCGGAAATGTTGGGCGAGAATCGGCAATGCCGGTGAAACGAGGGCGCGGGGAAGCTGCGAGGGCCAGGGCGGCAGGGCACCGGCGGGGCGAGGTGGGCGTGGCAGGGGCGTTGGCGTGTCGGGGGGCGCGGGACGAATGAGTTTTAAATACCACACTGCATGGGCTTGGGTGTGGGCGTGGGCGTGGGCGGGGGCGCGGGGGCGTGCAGCGGGGTCCGCGGGTGAGCGCCGCCGCCGTTCGACCATGGGATTAGCGGTCGCGACGGGCCAAGCGCGGCGGGTGGCGGAATGCCATTTGTAAAGGGCGTCACCACCTGCAGGAGCCATGCTCTGCGCCCCCGCCCCCGCCCGCGCTTCCGCTTCCGCTCCGCCGCGGACTCCACTCGGCCCCGCCTCCGCACGCCCACGCCCTCACTCGCCCGCGCGCTCGTTTCTAGCCCCTGCGCTGCTCGCGACCTATTGGATTCGTCGACCAGTTGAGCACGGCCGAGATGGTTCGGAAAGTATCACTGCACCTCCAGGACAAAATGAACGGAAGATAGTATTTTCCAGCTCCAAAGCATTTGTACTGAAGCTGTAGATTGTGGAATATTGGTGGATTGCGACGATGGAACAAAAAGTTCGCAGGTCGCATTTTTATACATTTACAATTTTTGAATAATATGAAGAAGATATCAAACATTTACTGAATATTAACAGACGTTGTGATAATCCTTTGGTACATTTTCAATTTCATTATTATTGTTCCGTATTTGTTTTTTTAATGTATTATCGATTCCTCCACAGAAAACCGTGATAGAATATCTTTCAACTCGTGTTCCTTTACTATAATTTTAGGCTGTAATGAACGGATCTGAAAAATTTACAGCGTTAAGTTATTTTTAAAATGTCCGTCCGTGTGTCTGTCTTTCCGACTGTGAACAGCACTAGCGCCTAAACTATACAACGTATTTTTTTCCAAAATGACTATTTTTCGATACAAATCGTACTATACTCTCCTTGACTCTGCAATACTTTAAATTGGCGCTGTAATAATTTACTGGCGTTTAGTTCACGCATGATTTGGCTGAATGTAGAAAAATGTAGAAGACATGCAGTTGCAATAATGTTGATGCAATATCCTAAAAATACCCTGTATGTTTACTGAATTTTTTCATATACCCTGAAGATCCAGAAATATTTTCACAATTTTTCAAAAATGACTCCAATTTTTTCTTTTAAATATGAAATGTTCCTATTAAGATGGCCGAGGTCCGATGTTCGTCGTTACCTCTGAATTTTCCAAAATTACAAAATTTTGATTTTTTTGGAACCCCTCCCTTTTGGTACACCTACATTACTGAAGATAGGCATTTTTTTCTTTAAATGAAGTTTGTTATACACAATTAGTTCTTTAATTAATTTGAAGTTCCGGTTTTGAATATATTAGTAGTTTTCGTGCAATTTTGTGTTAAAGTGGGGAAGATTAAAATCACAATTTTCTAAAAAATGGCTCCAAATTTTAAATTTTATCTCTTTCTACGGATGCTAAATGCATTAAATAGCAGGATATAAAACAATGTGATTTATTTTTGAGATTTTTGTAGAACTGGACAAATGTAATATTTTTGAAATGTCTCTCACGTCGTTAATAATTACATTAAGGGCGTCGTTTTGGATACACTATTACATTTGTGAGTAAAGATGTTTTAAAATATTTCTTACGAATTTTCTTAAAAAATAAAAACTTTTTGCGAAAATGAACTCAAAGTTGCGCGTTCTAGAAATGCGCAAACGACATTTTTTTTAAATAGGCTTCAAAATTTTCAATGAAAATTTGCATGTATGTCCAGGCTTTACTCTTCTATAATATTTTGAAAGGAATAATCCAATTCTATTATTATGACGGGAGAAAAATTCAGAAAATATGATTAAGACTCGAATAGATAGCAGACGGGAAGAGAGTGGGGAAAACCGAAAAGGCTGCAAAAGCAAGTGTGTAGGGCATTAACTAGTACGAGAAATTCTGTGGCATTCTGTAGCCCCACTTGTTACTATTTGTAAAGGGCTAAGTAATATTAGATAATATTCTATATTAAATGTAATATATGCTTTAGCATTCAAGATGAGACAAATCAGCATATTGTAACTGATGATTAAGGAAATTTTGAAAGATGAATAATTTCCGAACTAAGTACTAGATTGCCCAACGTCCGGCGGAATAGTAACGCTCCATGAAATTTTACATTAATTTCATTTGAGGATTCGCCAATCCTGCATTGATAGGTTAATCGCTCTAGAAAATCTTTGTAGCTATATTTTGCAGAGAACCCCGCTTAGATTGAATTTATAAATTAAATCATTTTACCTTTTTCCTTCCTTTATACAGTTTGGGTGTCGAAGACACATTCGGAGGCTCAGTACTAATCTATTAAACTTACATTAGGCATACCCATCGCACAGTATAATTGTTTTATTCAATAAAAATAAATGAATGACTTCACACCTTTTTCTTTGAAATTAAAATAGGTGTTAAATCATTGTATAATTTTTACATTCATACTATTGAGAAACTGTACCAGGACAAGTTGAAAATGTTAATGGCTGAGAAGGTTAATCACGTTTATTTGACAAAACAAATAAAAATATGAAAAGCGTATTGGCTATTGATAAGACAATCATTAACTTACTCGTATTTAAAGTGTTCATTGCTATAAATAATACGAGATCAATGATATAGCTATATTCGACAAAAAATTACGTTTTAAGTATTTATATTGTGAGATGTTTGTGAATGAAGCATAAGCAGGGCACGCCAATTTTAGGATCCAATCTGTAATCGTCTTAGCTTTACAATTCAACTCTAAAATAGTACCGAACAAAAAATACTTTAATGAGAGTTCGTGAACACGACATGCATGGAATCACACGTAATGGCTTATAGCTATCAATGTCCTTCCATCGAGTTGTTAAGATACATGCAACGTGATAAATTTACACGTTCTGTTGAAAGAGGGAATTGATACTGTGAGTAGATTGTTGGTAGTATATGAAAGACATTAATCAGTGGAGATTTCACAACATGCACAGCTTGTGTTATGGTTAAGTTACTTGAGAGCACAATGTAATAAGGCCTAGTTCTCCGTGACGATGTAAAGAATATCATTGGTATGATCTTATCTTTACGTATTGCGAGAAAGGAAATTTCAAATCATTTCAACTCGACTGCAATTTGAAACAGAACTAGAACATGATTAATCTAAAATGATCTCGCTTTCTCAATACCATTACTTTCTAATTATCATGTTAGCAATTTGTTGGGTTTGCATGTAGTTACTTCTGATGGAAGCCTACTTTTTGTTCTCAAGAATAATAAATGGTGTCGTCTGAAGGTTCAGGGGAGGAGTAAAATTTTTGAAGGTACTGAAACTGAGGCAGCAATTTATAGCAGAATCTTGTATAACACTATGTAACACACTTTTTCTTGCCCTTTACAGGAGTGTTTCCTGACGATTTCTATTTTACGTGTTGCAGAAACGGCCATTATTTTTTTTGCTCAAGAGAATGAGTTTTATACCTTGGACATCCCTACATATGGATATAAGTAAAATATGTTTGTAATTATACACGGTCAACATGTAGATGGGACATAATGTTTATTTATACTTCAAAACACACGGAAATATTTAGAAATGTGTTTTTTCTAGATTTATGCTTGTGTTGCACCTCACTTTCCACCCCCCCAATCCCCAATCCGTTAGTCAACCATCATGTTCTCATTGTACTGTATCGATATTAAAAGGCATCGAATACTCGAGAAGAGAAAACCTAGGGAGAGGAAAAGTGTATCACATGTTGAGAATGTATTACATAATCACATAACAGGAAAATACAATTAACAGGAAAATACAAATAATGCCCAAGAACAGTCCAAAAGTTAACATTTTTCACGTTGTGGAAAAAGCCACCAACCGACGGGGAGGTTGGCGCCGGATGTCGCCATCCAGCGAGAGATCTCCGCCACCTCCCGCGATAAAAAATGCACTACGCTGACAAGAATTATCACCTTAGTTGACGCGCACGGAATCACTAATTAATCAATTTATTTATTCGACTAGAATTTTCATCCTTCTGTCTGGCTTATGATGCTATGTGAAGGACATTAAACTGGCCAAATTAAAATTAAATGGGCCGACCTGGATGACCGAGGTGGCTAAGAGCGAGTACCGACTCAGCGCTTCGGTCCGAAGGGTCGCGGGTTCGAGTCCCGCCTTGGGCATGGCTGTTTGTCCCTTGACTTTGTGTGTATGTTGTCGCGGAGGGCCTCGCGTTCTGCTGACTAAGTGTTTGTCTAGTGTATGGTCGAATATGCGTCCCTTCGGGATGTAAAGGGCAACCGGCTGTCGGCTGGATAAAAGCCCTAGGGAAAAAAAATTAAATGGAAAGATGGAACTGATTCCCAGTTCTCTTGCGCTCAATACTTTTAATTAAAAAACAATATTTTGTAAACAACAGGTTTACATACTTATAATATACTATTTTAGTCAGTGAACCCAAATGATTGCATAGTATCAAACTAAGTGAACACAGTATCCAATTGTTTTTAGAGAATAATCCGAATATCTATTTGTAATAAAAATAGTAGATATTGTTTTTATCGAATTACATTCGAGGTAGGTTCCATAAGTTTCTGACATCAAAAACTCCCATTTGTAATACAAAAAGATGTCAATTGTGAAGACAATCTCCCTTTACTTCAACTAACTTTATATTATCATTTCTATGTCTTTGAAAAGAATATGTAGTTTTATTCGCAAAATGGTGATAAACTGCTTCTTTCACTTCACTGCCACCTGATAAAATTTTCCCAAAAGGTCTTTCTTCGGTACTGAAAAAAGGTGGTAGTTGCTGGGTGTCAAATCTAAACGTAAGGTTTCAGCTCTTGAAGCCACAATCTTTCACATCATTATTTGCAATCTGAGCAGTGTGCACAGATGCATTGTCGTGAAGAAGACATGGAATTTCTGACACCGCATACAACTCAAGCATGACTAATTGCAGCACTGAGTAAAATGATTATTACAAACTTGCAGCATTTCAACAATGAAATATGAAACTACCTACTGCTTGGAAACTACCTCGTTTGTTGAGTGTCATCATGGTCTGGCAGAAAACTTCTCGAACAGCCTACATACCTTTAAATTAATTTCTTGATATCCTAATTTAATTCAAATTTTAATTCTTATTAATAATTACAAATTCAGTAACCGATACGATTAGAATTTAATTTTTAAATGTTGGTAACCACACTTAGTTGGTACTATTATTCATCTTTCAACTACGTATAGTGAAATGTTGAGGTAGGGATTCTGAAGCTCAAGAAAATAAAGGCTTATTATATTCCCCCCCACACATTACATACAGTTTTTTACTGTTTTTTTAGCCAAATAAATCAAATGAAATAATTTGTTACGCTATCACAAAAATTTTATTTTTGCTTCTCTAAGTTTTCCTGCTTACTTTTTTTGGGCGAAATTTTAACAATTTATCCGATAAATAGAACAGGAACTGTAGCCTCGATCCACGCAACTTTTGAAATTTCTGGCCGACACATGGTACTTAACCACACAACATCTCAAACAATAAGATCGCAGATATTTCGATGAAAATCCCGTGGGTTCCTCGGTTCCAGAGACATTCTCGTCAGACACCCACTCCGAATTAAGAAAGGAAAAGAATATCGACGGCTTGCGAGGAAGCGTGGACCAGCGCCACCGCAGCCCCGCGAAAGCGCAGAAAGCCGACACCCACCTCGTGCCAAGTCATTACGGCGCGCGGAGCTTCCTTTGCCTTAAATAACAAGGGCAGCTAAGGTATCGCGGCCGTCACAATGAGGTGCAACCCCGCGGTCTTCTCCGCCCCGCCCCGCCCCGCCCCGCCCGCGCACCGCTCTGCAGGCGACGGAGCCACCTCCGCTGATGAAACCTGGGCAGAAATGCTTGGTTGCCTTGCTTCGGGATGGAAATGAGGTCGAATTCAGTCGCTGTCTGCAGGAGAATTCTAGCGGCCGGCTGCTCTGATCGGTAATTTTCCGTGCGTTCTCCAATGAACACCAGGCGAAGGCCGGAGCTGTACCCTAACAAGAGGAACGCATACGATTTTCCTTACCCTTCCTTGTCCTATTCCAGCCCCTTTCTTACACACACACACACACACACACACACAAACACACTTAAGTACACTACACTAGCGCATATACCGGTAGACCTGTCGGGAACTTAGAGCTTGTCCCGGCTGGGGCAGTGCACCGCTGATGTTAAATACGTGGTTGCGAAGACCCCGTTAGCCGAGGGGAAGGTCGGTCGGTGGATTGGATTCTTGTGAACAAACACGTTTTAAATATATTATAGTTATAGTAAGTGATTAATAATGTAAAAAGGGAAAGTTTTAAAAAATCATCCACGTGAGATTCATTGTTCCGAAGTTTGCGAAGTACGGCCCAAATCTCATGAATATTAAAGAACTAAAACGTAATGGACGAATACTGAAACCATTATTCAAAAGGGGCTGCTCAGATCGTCCTTTGAAAAATAGGAGTTAATATTATGGATAGTGTTTCAGCCCTTTAACACCATGTGAGCATCACAAGGTCATCATCATGAAAGTAGACGAGTGTAAAAATTTTTGCATGTGAAATAAGAATGGTTTTATTTCTGAATTCCTGGCCAAAATGACCTATCAAATTTTTAATTGTTAGAACTTCTATATAATCTTGCGTTCTATAAAGCACTGGTGGAAAAGGGTTTTTCTTGATAATTTTGTTCTTTACCACTTCTTTTCACTTGTCTCCCAACACTACATCTCCCGCGTCTCCCATGGCCCTTACTATTCCTTTCAGCGTCGCTCAAATCCTTTCGATTCCACACGCCACCGCCCTCTTTCTACCTTTGCTTATTCTCCCAGCTCGGTGCTTTGCTACCCCTCGCCCTCAGCCCCCGAGCCTTGCGCTCCCTCCTTGCGATTCCCCACCGCGCCCTCGCCGCCGCCGCCCTCGCCGCCGCCGCCCTCGCCGCCGCCGCCCTCGCCGCCGCCGCCCTCGCCGCCGCCGCCCTCGCTGCCGCCGCCCTCGCCGCCGCCGCCCTCGCCGCCGCCGCCCTCGTCGCCGCCGCCCTCGCCGCCGCCGCCCTCGCCGCCTCCGCCCTCGCCGCCGCCGCCGCCCTCGCCGCCGCCGCCGCCCTCGCCGCCGCCGCCGCCCTCGCCGCCGCCGCCGCCCTCGCTGCCGCCGCCGCCCCCTCGCCGCCGCGCCGCCCTCGCCGCCGCCGCCCCGCCGCCGCCGCTGCCCCCGCCGCCGCCGCCCTCGCCGCCGCCGCCGCCCTCGCCGCCGCCGCCCTCGCCGCCGCCGCCCTCGCCGCCGCCCCCTCGCCGCCGCCGCCCTCGCCATCGCCGCCCTCGCCGCCGCCACCCTGGCCGCCGCCCCCCTCGCCGCCGCCCCCTCGCCGCCCTCGACGTCTCTTCACCATCCTCCCGCCACCCCGCGGCTGCCCTGAGCCACCCATCGACCCCCTCGCTCCCCAACGCCCCGTGACCCCGTGCCCCTGGGTCCTGATTCACCGCCTCTCCGCGATGCGGGACGTACCCGCGTGTTGAATTCCACCTAATCACTCGGCTCTCCAAATAGACCGCGCACACAAAGAATGCCTCCCCTCGTCTTCGGCGGCGGAGGCGGTGGCGAAGGCGCAGGAAACGAGCATTTCGTGGAGGTGGGAGTGCGTTCTCTCAGAAATTAATACTGGGTTCATGAAGGAGTTGACCTTTGGCACGTGCACACAAAACGGCGGAGTGTGAGGCAAAAGGGTTTCTGAAGAAAGAAATAAAAGATGATAAATTTCGCGTGCATATACCGCAAATAGAGATACAACAACAAAATGTTTGGAATACCGAAACTCGTAATAGTAATTAATAAATTATTAATAATTAATACGCATAGCAGTGATGCCTTATCACTCTGAAAAGGTTTCTTATGGTTCATAGTATTTCATCTTTCCAATTTACACTACATTCACTTTCTTTACTTGATAAAAACGTAACACAATACGCTCTTATTTTGTCACTTTGACAACATAATGGTATCTCTAAAACATTTATATTAATTTTAGCATTCGATCTTGAAGAAATAGAGCACTTTTTAAAAACGTAAAATTACGTGTAATCAGAATGAAGCGATTCGAAACAAAATATTCTAATATCTAATGATTAAAAAAAGTTAGTTACTGACGTCATATAACACCAACTTGAAAATGATCTTGCTGCGTTTTCATGTTTTGAACATCATACGTTTTCACAATTGAGCAGTCATTAATTAAAATATACGTATTATATATTACAGACTTCATTCTTCTCAGACGATCTACTTTCCTTACACAAAAGTGTTTTCGTAAATGAAGGGAATGGCTCCCCTTGCGTCACAAACATTTCTACCTTTTACTTCAGCGATGTGTAGGAGCTTCTCTACCCACGGAATGTTGGCGAAGGAATCATCGACCGCTCTGTCATCTATCGCGCATATTAAGTTTGGGGGTGGTGTGGGCGCGTAGTCTTTGTGTTATCCAATCTCCTGGTGGGCAGGCCGATCCGCAGCCCAAGCGCCCCAGAGCAGCTTGTGCCGCCCGTCAGTGCCATTTAGGAGACCTGGAGCAGTAGTGCCCTTGTAATGATGTTGATCCATTCGATTAATGGCTTGGTTAGCCGGGATGAGAACAGCTTGCAGAATAACCGGGTTAAGGACAGACCGAAGGCGGGCGGATAGAGGGGGACGGGGCCACGGAGGCGGAGGTGATTGCGGTGGGGCACAGGGGAGGGAGAGAGGCTATCGTATCTGAGAGGGGGATGAGGAGAGGGCGAACGTGATGGAAGAGGTAATAATGAAGGAGAACACGAAGGACCGACAGTGCGGAGGTGGAGGCAAGGCGAGGGTGATCCAGAGGCGAGTTCAAGAGCGAACGAGAGGGATAATGCAGATGATGGATCGGGTGTTTGCTGATTAGGAAACGTGCAGCGGCTGAAGCGATATGGGGATTCGAGATGGCATCATTACAATTGAGAGCGCATGACGGCGTGGAGATGAGGCAGTATATAAAGGACCATGGGATACCAGGTAACTCCGATGAATGTAACAAGAACAATGCGTTGAAAAGGCAGGGAATATCGATATAAATTTGTATATTTAGAGGGGGTCAGGGTTATCATTGATGAGAATATCGGAGAATGTATGCCATAAAACGGGAAATGAGACTGGCTGGGCGATGATGGGGAAAACAAAGTGAATTCACCGATAATAAGAAGCTGTAATGATGAACGCTACCCTATATCGGTGTGGAAGGTGATACGATGGAGGCGATCCAAGTGGTGATACCTTGTGGGGAATGTGATGTACCAGAAACAACATATGCGTATGCCACGGGATAAAGATGGAAATAATAACGGAGATGATGAACTATCATTGGCATCTTTGGTGGAGAATCTCGTAGTGGTTGTACAGTTGTAGTGATGTGGTGGTGACGACAGATGTGAACGCCAGCTGTAAACCCCATGATGATTGAGATGTGTCGCTGAAGGGAATGGATAGCGTGAATTATTTGAAGTCAGAATGAAAGACGATGAAATGAAATCGGGAGGAACTGCAGAGAACACAAAAGGTGAGATTCAGGAAGGGACAGCGTTGAAATTCGAAAATGATGTGAAGATGTTCTGAGGGAAAAATCTGATACGATCATGCGCGTTCAAGGTCATGGAAGCCGGAGATGAGGCGAAGTGGACGAACAGACAAAATGACAGAAACTGAAACAAATGCCAGGAGGGGCAAAGGCAACAGAGGTGACAACGTACTTGTGATAGCAAAGGTAGACGTTGAGGGGGGACGTTCGACAGGATGCGGAAGCGTTTCAAGCGCAGGGTATGTGATAGCTACGGGAACAGACGTAGAGATGGGTCGTTTTGGCTATAGAAGTGTAACTGAGGCATTCTGTTAGCAGGAGGGAAGCAAACTCTCCAAACTAGCAGGATGGTAAGCAAGGCAAGGCGCTGTGGCAGCGACAGATGGAGGCAAAATTATGACGAGAAGCAGTGGCGGGGAGGAGAGAAGCAAGGACGCTTGATGGCATTCAAGACATAAGTGTCACACGCATCGGTAATGGGGCAGCTACCGGGACGCCGTGTAGACGCCGAGAGCTGCCTAGCTGCTGGCCGAGGAGCCGGACGATGGGGGTGTTCTGGCAATTCCATAGGTTGTAAGAGGCGGACAGAGTGAAGGGGCAGCAAGAGCGGCAAGAACGGCGAGGGTGGCGATGACCGTGAGAGGGGCGATGGCGGGGAGGGGAGCGCGATTGGCGAGGACGATGAGGGCGGCGTGGATGGCGAGAGCGGGTGTGTTGGTGTGATGGCCGCTGGAGTGGCGGGGACGTTGCGGGTCAGCGGGTTCTCTGCGGAGAGGTGTCGCGTAAGGGGATTGTGTGGGTGGGTTGGGAGGGTTGAGAGTTGGTGGGTGGGTTGTGGGGGTTAATGGGTTGAGGGTTGGTAGGTTCTTTGTGTGGGTTGTGAAGGTTGGTGTGTTGAGGGTTTATGGGTTGAGGGGTGCTGTGTGGGTTGTGAGAGTTGGTGGGTTGAGGGTTTATGGGTGGGGTGTGTGGCTTCGTGTGTTGAGGGGTGTTGTGTGGGATGTGGGTTGTGAGGGTTGGTGGGTTGAGGGTTTATGGGTGGGCTGTGTGGCTTCGTGGGTTGAGGGGTGTTGTGTGGGTTGGTGGGTAGAGGGTTGGTTGGTAGGTTGCCTGGGTTGTAAAGATGAGTGTTAGGGGTGTGGGCAGCGAGAGCGGCGAAAATAGCGAGGATGGGTAGGACAAAGACCAGAGTGCAGTGGTTGCTGCCGGAGGGGCGGGGAGTGTGCGGGGCGGTGTGGTCTGTCGGGGCGATGGTGGTGAGTGGGCGGGAGGCGCGGGGGTGGAGAAGAGGGGGGGCGAGTAGCTCGAGACGGATGCAAATGCCGTCGCGATATGCCGCGTCGCGCGCGCGTGGTGCCGCCAAGATCCTGCGATGAGCTTATGAAAGCCCGAGAAGGTGGCACTTGGCGCTTATCTGCGCGGGAGCGCGTTCCTTGTCAGCCCCCCTTCCCCCCACCCTCCTCCTCACACCTCCCTCCCGCGCCCGCCTCTTCCCTCCGCCCCCGTCCCGCGCCATCTGCAACGCCTCCTATCTCAATTTCATTCGCCTTGTTGTCGCGCGCCCCAACGTGCGCTTTGGAGGGCTTTTTACTGCTCGCCTTGTGGATTATGCAACAAGTTTTCATTGTTCCGCTGTTGCATACGGACGCCCCCGGAGGGCGGCCCGCGCTTCGATGGATGGCTTTTGAACAAAGCCAAGCGCTTTCGGGGAAAAAGGCACGGGGCTCACGGCTGCATTATAGAAAATAAATAGGTTTTCTTTATTTTTATTGGGGTTTTGTGAGAGAAGAAATATAGTTTTAAATCTTGAAAAGCTTTATGTTAACTGTAAATGAGGGAATAGCTTTTGTATCCACAGTAAATTTCCTAATGAATAATTGAAGACCAGGTTTCAAGAAACTGAAAAAATGTATGTAAACACTGTTGCACTATTGGAACACAAATGCGGTCTCGTTTTATTGAATCTTCCAATAATTCTCACACAATATATTACAGACTCGCACAGAAGTCACACGAGAACATTTTAATGGGAACGTGTCATTGAATTTGAAGTAAAACTAAGATTGATAAACTTTTATTGTTCTATTAAAATAGTATAATTTTCTTTGCAATATTACGTGTATTGTAATATTACATCTACGTATAATTTCCCAATTTATTGTGTGAAAAGTTTATATTGACCAAGAAATCTTGTTTTTTTAGATTGTCGGATTTATATTGAGGAAACTGGGCAAAAAGTTGTTAATAACTTCCGCAATTTGCCATTCTTTGGAATCCAATTTGTGTGAGAAATTTTTATATTTGATGAGCACATGGGATTTATTTGAACTTGAAGGTTGTCTCGAATAGCGCCAGATTACATGTTTTCGACTAGCGCTTGTAGAGATTATAAACCCATGTCTCATTTAATAGAAAAATCGTATAATATAATTTTACCTTGCAAGACTCTCTGACCTCTGGCAGCTGGAAGTTTAGAAGGATATGTGATGTTCTGAACAAATGAGAATTAAAGATTCTAGTAAATATAAAATTCAATGAGTTTAAAACTTCAAAAATGCAAAAGGCAGCTTTAATGATTAATTGACAAATGTATTCTGCTATATGAAGACAGCATTTGAATTGACAATATTCCATGACTAACATTACAGTTACATGACATTACATGAGTGACATTACATTACTTTCTTTTAAAGTCAAACTTGAATGAAGTTATATATTTAAAATGAAGAAATAAAAAATATTAAAAGTGATTCTTGAATATAAGTACAAATTATATTCAAGGAATACAAATTATCTTAAATTCATCTCTATAGTTATTAATATTTTCTCGTAATTACTGATAAAGCGCAAATATCAAAACAACGTATTTTCGATAAAATGGTTATTAATATAATAATAATAATATGAACTACAACGAGTTTAATTCTAGAAATCTACTACATGATTAAACGGTTACATTCACTTTATTCCAAAACTGTCTGAAACAGCGTTATTTTGGTTAGTAGAGTACTTACAAATTATTGGTATATTGTTGGAGTTTTGAGTAAACTCATTTAAATGTACTGTTAAGTAAACAGTTCACTGTTCTGTTAACTTATTGAAGTTTCCTTTAACTGTTAATATTATATTATTTCCTCTTTCTCCAATTCTCCAACTATTACATGCTGACATTCTACAATTAATTAATTATTTATAGTACAATCTTGCCATCTACGTTATAGATGGGTAGAGTTGGTGATGCCTATTTGGCCGAACTATTTCCAGATTGCATTGCATGACGATGAACAAGAAATTGGGCAGAGGATGTAATTAATGAAAGAAGACAAGTTATAAACTCACTTGATCTGAAATATAAAATGGGTTCGCGTGTTTACTTTCTTTCCACAAAAAAACTCGATTAAGTTGGAAGACTGTACTTTTACACTTCATATTGGATTTACGTAAATTAGTCTCGTCTAAACCAGTTTTGGTTTCGACAACTAGGCTTTCCTTAGCAGCAATGAAAGCAACGTAACAGAATTGTGGTTTCTATGGAAGCAATGTGAGAATTATTGTAAATGTTTAAGTACGTTTCAAAGAACGGTGTATTTCTCGCAACGGGGAGTAACGGAACAAACTGATAATGGAAGCGTATTCTGAAGAGGGAGAATACTACACTGTCAGGTACACTGTTCAATAGTACTCAAATGTATTTAAGCGTATTTCGTATTTGGAAGGAATAAATTCCACTTCGATGGTAGAAAATTCAACATTGTTTTCTAAATTAAATCTAAGAAATCCAAGAAAGCTCTTCAATCTGCTCTTCTTTCGGAAAAGGAAGATTATTGTGTGTTGGATTAATTCTTATGTTTGACTTGTGGAGTGAAAGAGGAAAAAGACTTTTCAAATCAGTACCTTCCGTATTACAAAGCGTTTGGAATCGAATATACGCATTCACTACTACGACAAAATACACAAAGTTGCCTTTACGTAATTATATGAATAACTATATAAAAAATACAATATCGTCGTTTAAGAATTAATTCCCTCCTTTAGTATCGCAATGTAACTTTATATTTGTTATTGCGCGACACGTACTAGTTCTTATAAATTGAAGGAGTAATGACCTTGCGAATCGCAATCATTTAGTAAAAACTAAAATTCGGATATATCTTTAGTTATTTTATAAGATCTACATACGATTCGTCGACACAAATTTAGAGATTTCTTCAAGGCTAAAAGAACAATACAAATTTGTTAGTGCAATGAATACTAAATTATTGTGAAATAAAAGAATACTTATATAATATAATACTTAAATAACAGAATTCTTATATCCATGTCCAATTTGTGTCCATTTTTTAAAAATAACTTTCTATAATTCTTTAAATTTGTATGATAAAAATAGATTTTAAACTTATTTAATAAACTGTTATTTATAACGGTAAGTAACTATATTTGTATTTTTGCGGAAATGGCAGTGAGGATCCTTAACTTATCCGTCCCGTTCACCTTTTATACTTTATCTCATCAGCGTCAGAGTAAACATGTGTGTGTCAGGAAGGTAACATAAAACACTTACAAAAACAGGAGTGTTTCTTGCCTAAATTGACATTCAGAAGAGATACTAGTGGTCTGTTGGAAAAAACTTTCACAATTTTACGGAAACATTACAACGATATATGAAGAGGAGAATGATCGCGTTTTATCCCTTTGTTTCCCCATTTACATTTATATTCGAATGTTGTTTTTCACAGAGATGTACCAGAGGAGTTTTTGTTTCTATTTAAAGCGCCTGAAAAATTGAACAGCGAGGTTTAAAACGCTCGTTCCCCTCGCCGAGTGATACAGTTTGTTTGGATTTACGTATTTTCAGAGAATCAAACGAAACATAATCAATGTCACATGTAGCTGTAGAGTTTATTACATTTAAGTGAAATTACAATTAGAAAATTGTGTGAATGTGCTTGAAATTGTGAATAACATTAAAACACGCATCGTATTTGTCAGATAAAGTAACCAGTACTGTAAAACCATCACTGTCAGCATTAATGAAAATGAATAATCCAACGGGGGACAATGAAAAAAATGAGGATAATGTTCTAATATACTATCAAATGATGTTTGATTGACGTTGCTTATCAAACAGATGTAAAAGTGAAGAGTTGGAAAACACGCGAAAAAACACAAGAGGAAGAAATTGAATGATTTTTTGATTTTCTAGTGCGCTGTGATCTTAGTCCCGTAAGTGTAGTTCTTGCTTTTATTACGGGAAATGCTAATGTTCTTGTTCCGCTAAATGGTCAGATCCGGCGCTGACCTACAATTTGGCTTGCGGGAATTTCCTCATCGAAATATCTTCCCCCAGAGGGCGCTGTCTCAGTCGGGACAAGTTCTTAACTCCCGACTAGTCGCCCGATAAGTATGGTAGTTTAGTGCATGTACGTGTGTGTACGTAAGGTGTGAGGACGTCTGTGGTCATATTCCATGCAATAGATACAAGGATAAGTGAAGGTGACGTTCGTCTCAGAATAACTTTCTGCTGACATATGTTAGTACAAAAAGTTGTTTCATCAACTTTTAGAACCTTCATTGTTTATTGATAAAGTTGGATTTTCACATGACCTACTCGTATCTTCAAACACCATAACAATCACATCTCCACGAAAACTCTAAAACTCCACGAGTCCACGAAAACTCTAATGTGGTCTGACAAGATCACAAGATCATCGTCAATTGGAATTAATTATAAACGTTCAGGGTGACATCATTCATGATCATTTCGTGTCTGAGTGGACTAACTTTTCTAGATTTAACGCAGCTTCCAATCCTAATCAAGAAATACAAATTTCCCTATTACATTTTTACCAATTCTTAAATATTCAGTCATTTAGTGATGATGGTTTATGCACGACGCATTTATAGTGTTTCAACGTCCTTCAGCCGGATAATTCACAATCATTTGAATATTCACTTTCTGCAAAGATGGATTGTTTGCGGGGGATTTATTAAAAAGCCCGCCAGACCACCTGATTTGAATACAATAGATTTTTCTGTGGGGACAGTTAATGTTTTTGTTTTACGCAACTTCCTATCTCATGTTAACATTCTGAGACAACATATCCAAAATGAATTTGAGGAAATACTGAACACTCGATAATTTTTTAACAAAGTATGCCAAAGTATGGAGCACAGACTCAGGGGATGCATCAAAACCGAAGGTTATTTCGAGCAATATTTGTAAAAAATGATGTGATTAACAAGCTATTACTCACTGTTATTTAATGTATCATTTATCATAGTTTTTGTCATATAATTTTGATAAACAAGCAAACTAACCAAAAACCAACGAAATGTTTTAGCCATTCGAACAGTTGCAACCATTAAAAATAAGGTCCTGCAATTCTGAAATCAAAGTTTATCACTGCTGTGTTCATATGAAATGTTTGTTGTTTTGATGTTGGTAAATATCCCTTGAAATATTTAACACGTTTATTTACATCCTACATAACAATTCAATTCCGATGAGTAAAATATACCTTTTCTTTCTCGCTAATGAACTCTGCTTAATTTTACATTTCTCAACATTATGCACATAATTTCTTGTTAATTTTAATGGAATCAGTATGGGAGTACATAGTTGTTTTACGAACGTATTTAAGAATCGGTAAAAATGTAATAGGGAAACTTGTATTTCTTGATTAGGATTGGAAGCTGCGGTAAATCTACACTTGTCAAACTTTACTCTGTCCTAAGCGTTGTTAAGATATTCTAACACAAATGGAACAAAAATTTTAAGCATTTTTTTCTGTGTGAGTCGTGCGGTAAAACGTGGTCTGGAAACATTCTGAATACGATTAATTCAGATACTAACAAAAAGCCCACGTACACAATCTCATTTACCATTCCACACTTGATTATTTCTTTATGTAAAAGCTATGGAAATCTCATATTGTAAAATAACAAAAACAACAAACAAGAGTCATGAAACTGAGGCCGAGGAACGTGGCACAAAGTTGACGACGCAAAGAAAAATAGAATCGTTGTGTAGTTCCGAGAGAGGGTGTTGGAGCAGCAGGTGTTCAGCCTCTCTCCATCGAGCAACGAGGAGCGAAGTGCAAACATTTAGAGACCTCAGCAGAGATGTAATACGGGTAGATGCAGAGCAGAAATGGGAGAATTCCCTCGCAAAAGGTGATACATGTATAAATTAAGTTATATTATATATTTATTCTTACAACTACATCCATTTAAAGCGGTTTCAGTGGTGTAATGGTCAGCATATTACGCTTATTTGCTCATGTTTGCAAATTCATACTTGATCAAATACGTGGATATTTATGGACGAAAAGGATCATTCAGTGATTATTTAAAGGTCCCTGTCGCAGATCTGCGGCATGTAGAATAATCTCAAGTTTATAGATCACCTAAGAATCAACTTCTAGAAATAGAAAAAAATACAATATTAAATAACTTCTGAAAACGGCTATTACAGAGGAAAACAAAATAAAATTGTTCTGTTCTTATCATCATTCAGGGTCATTATCAGAGAAAGAAATTTACTTCGGAAAACTGATGCAATCTTCCGTTAGTTATTTTTTTGTGAACGTGGAGACAGCAATTTTGATTTGTGCTAAATCTCATATTGACAGATATTTTCAAATGTATTGTGTGACACAAATTATGAAGCGAAAACGTAACATTGGTTTGCCTTGCACACCTGCAAGTTACATAAAGTTGGGAATAAAATGAAATAGAAGTGACATAAAATAAAATTTAAATAGATAAGAATAGAATAAAATAGAATAGGGCATGGATTTTGCTTAATTATTATACATTTAAAATTTTGTATGTCACAGAAAACGTCCACGCAATACGTCTTTCAGGTTAGACTCCGAAAAAAAAGCGTTGATGAGCTGAGCCAGCGCACGCCCCTCAACTGCCATCGATTGCCTTTCCTCGCGAAGAGCCTCACCATCTAAACTGCTGTACTATACGCTCAGTCTGCTTAGTATCTTGCATTAATCCCGTAGCTGACATAGCATAATAACATACTAGTTTTATCACTGTTCTACGCGATGAAAATTATTTTAAAAATACATTTTTAATCAAAGTTTTGATAATTATTATTTACAACAAGCAAAACTGATAATGTATATTTTTATTTATGTTATTAATTCACCTTAATCGAACCGGCGTTTTCATCTGTGAGATAAATTATTTAGTGGATAAATGATGGAGCAGTAGTGTAATGAGAGGAAGGGAGGCATAGAACAGGATAAACGACAGAACGCGCCAAAAATCTGTAATGAAACCGCTTCCTTTCCCTACGAATTTCACGTGGAGTTTTCGTAAATTGAACTGTGGGCTCAGTGAGTGGAACGCCAGCGTACTGGGCGGTACGTTACGCAATGAAATTTACTATCCAAACAGACGAAAGAGAATCGTTTGGTTTGATGGTTTAAGGACTTAACGCTATACGGAAACAAGTCATGTAACCGTTTGGTTTCTCCACGCAATGATTTTGAAGATGGACGTTGAGGGGCGTGTGCAGAGAGTAGAGATGACCAAAGCAGAGAGAGTAGATCAGAGATGTGGACGTCGAGCGATGGGTGCTGATACAGGGGTGAGGATGACGATGAGAACATGGGTAATGAATTGGAGAGGACATAGAAGGGGACGTGAACGAGGACGTGTGTGAGAATGGGAAATACGACATGAGCGGGGCGTGGGAGAGAACGTAGGGAAGAACGTGAACAAGGAATGTATGAGCACGTGAGCGAGGGTCGTGAGCAGAGAGTTGGTGAGGATGCCGACGAGGACGTGGGCGATGAACGGTCGCGGGTGAAAACGGATCTTTAGCGAGGATGTTGGCAATGCCAATGGGTGTGTGGATGAATGTGTGGCGAGGACAGTATCCACTTGGTCGACAGGGAGACGCCGCGCTCTATGAACAGATACCAATGTTTCGGCCGTCATTCTCTGACCTTCGTCCGTTCGATAGGGGAAGATTGCAGAATGACGGCCTAAACGTTGGCACCTGTGCCTAGGACGCGGCGTCTCCCGGACAGTTAAGAAGCTACTGATTCCGACCACGGAAGCATACGCCTTCGATCGCGAAGGCGATCACTAGAGCAAAACCCAGGGAAGAGGAAGGCATGGATGCGAGTGTAGGCAAGCGCAACCGCGGCAGCGCGCGTGGAGGTCTCAGCGAGGACGTTGAGATGACGGTTTAAGCGAGGCCAAGAGCGTGAGCGAGACCGCGGGTGCGGGGGCGGCGTCTCCGCCGATTCGCGCGGTGGAGCGCGGTGCCGCCACCTGGGTCTCGCCGGCCCCGCCCCCCTCGCCCCTCCCCCCGCACCCACCCCCTCGCCGAGCTGCGGCGCGCGCGGAATACGCGATCCGCCCCCGCCCCCGCCTTCTTCTCCTCCGCTCTGCGTGCGCGACATAAGGCGTTTATTAGGGTCTGTTTGCTTGCGGGCGGCGGCGGCGCAGGCGGCGGCGGCGGCTGCTGCCGCTGCTTCCGCGCGCCGGCGATCGGTGCCGGGCCCCGCGCGGGGATGAACCCGAGAAATGAGATTACCTAGCAGTTTTGCCAAGGCGCTTCGGTAACTATAGACGTGTCAATTTTTAGAGCCGCTCCGTTGGGAAGAATTCATAACCGTGCGCGCTTTAAATAGCTCTATTTGCTTCTAATGTGTGGAATGGTTCAATCTGGTGATCACGTGATGAAAAATTCCAGTCACGAACAACCCGCAATGGGTTTCACAAGAGTAAAATGATACAATCGTCGAAAATTAGTTGGATTCTTCACTTTATTTGTTAAATTTGTAACCGTCCGTTCCATTTATAATGGTGCGTAATAACAATACGTGTTAATTTAATATATAAAAGTATAATATAAACCAAATAACAAGCTAAACGACTGAACACATGCCAAAGTATTATTTTAGAGAAGTGGTAACGCAGATGAATAATTTTATTAGGAATAAAATAATCAAGACTGAGTGGGAAAAGTATATGTACTCAGAAATATAAAGAAAAAATAGAGATCTAGAAATAGTTGCAATGGACGGCCAGGAGTTAGGATCTACTCGAGGACAGGTCTGCGAAAGGAAAAGGGGATTAGGAATACATTCTGCACAAATACATTTTTAAATTAAATTTATTGTTGATTATCTCTTAATAGAGTTTTATTGAAATCATGATTTTCATAGGGGACCACACCCTGCTTCGTATTTTATAATGTTATATATCAGTGTCCATGGTACTTCAGTCCATTCACAACCTCTGATGTTGTGCGTTTGATACACTCAACCTCTGCCATTCTTTGTGTGTTGCACGAAAGCACTTCCACCTCAAAATTCGTCCACTTCGTTGGTTGACAAGATCGGGGATGCGTGACTGTGTTTTCCCTCTCAAAAACTGCACGCGACAGATTTTCCTACGATCCAGTTTAAACGTGTCCGTTTCACAAGGCACTCTGTAATCATGTGTCAGTACACGAACGCGTGTATGCTTCATTGAATAAAATCAGTGTAGCCGTAGGATATGGTTCTTCCAACTGCGTGTTCCGCTCTTAGCGTGCTTTCCGTCGGCAGGAGATCCCACGTTATGTACATCATCCTACAGACAGAAGGTTCGCAAATCGGTAATTGGCTACTAAAAATGAAAAGGCCTTGTCACATCTGTACATAACGTGGTTTAACTTTCCTGGTGACATATTTTGAAATAATTCCTTTGTTGAGAGAGAATCACATTTGCGCTAAAGTTAGTTATTGGCAGTCGCAGGCTTTTCTGGTGTGAGAGGAAAGAAATCGGAAAAAGTTGAATTTGTTTTTTTTCACTCTTTTCGATAATTTGATAATTACAACATCAGAGTACTAATGCATCCTATTCTCTTTAAAGACGTAATAAAAGATGAAAACCAAGAAAAATATTTAAAATTACGGAATTTAACCGCAAAACATGTTTCATGCTTTTCTCACCCCCCGTTTTCTAGTTATAAAATTAAATAATCAATCCAAATAAAAAAATCAATTATAGTTAGTTTTTTAAAATTGTATGAAAAACAAGATTTATTTACTATTATTAATTACTATTATTATTAATAATATATTGTTATTTAATAAAAAATAAATTGTTTGCCGTGATATGTGAGATGTCAGAAAAATACGCTACCATTTTTAAAAACATTCAGAAAATAATTTGAGCAAATATTTGAAAAAATAATTGAGAATAGGGGAAATATAAATTGATAGCGGTTTAGGTATGGCTCATTTTTCGCGAGTATGTTTCAGTGATTCTTAAAAAATCTTTCAGAACGATAACTGATTTATCCTCGCACTAATATGAACAGTTTCTGTCATATTTAAGCGTCAATAAGTATAAGGTATTCAAAACCGCATCTCGAACTTAGGAAAAACTTTTTGATAATCTGTCCTTCCTTTCCAAAGTTCAAAATTACGGCAGTCCTAAAATATTATCACGAAATGCAATCTCAGCTAACTTTAAGGTGTCTAACTTTAAGGTGGGGAGTACTGTAACTCTATCTGATATATTATCATCTCAAAATATATTATATCAATGTAAATACACCTCTCAAAATTGTCTCTCAAAATTGCCTCTCAAAATTGCCTCTCAAAATTGTCATTGGGATGACAGCGTCATATTTGCAGAGAGCAATAAACGCCTACTTATGAGAGAGAATTTATCGTCGTGTTAATAATATAGTTTCATTTCAATGGGAATTTACTAAGTCTGTTTCAAAACACGATCATGAAGTCGTAAGAAACATGTTCGAGACCAGACAGACTTTGCGAGAAGTGACAATGAAATAACACGTCTCATTTTCATATTTAAATTCTGAAAGAGGGGATAATGATAATTATCCCATAAAATGGCACTCTACAATGTTTAAAATGAATATATTTTATTAAATAACTTCATAGTTTCAAATATTTCAGTGGGTTTCTTACCATTCATAAAATCGTCTTCTATATTATTTCCGTAGAATACATACCTTTTGCGACTCTCACACGCAACCAATCTTCATAAATGAGGTCACTAAAGAAAGAGAATTTCACGGAGACGTCACTCATTGCACTTTGTCTTTAAAAACATGAAGGAATTGTTTTACAAAAAAAGCAACTAAATATTCATATCAAATGCAACCCGCAACACTGCCAGCAAATCGTTAAATAACTCCTAAACGAAGCGTTTTAGAGCCATATAATTTGAAATTTTGAGACCAAAGAACTCAAAGAAATGTTACCCACACCGTAATCTATTGGATGAGATCTTCATGAACATTATATTACATTTTGGCTTGTTGGACGCTTCGATTCTACGCTATCTGTTCCGAGCTTGTAGAATCTGCAACTGTATGTGAAATTAAACTAATTACTTGATATTCTACGCGACTGAATTACACGGGTGTACCTCTCTGTTCCGTAATAACATTAAATTATGACTAGTTTGAATTTACATGGGTGTATTTTATTGTTATCAATTACAAGGAGACATATAGAACAGGTGTCGGAGAATAACACGATCTTGAAGAAAAAGGCATATTTCAGGCTTAATATGGAAATAGAAAAATACAGAAGAGGGTGGGGGCGTAACATGCGAGAGATCTCACACGGGTACGTTAGTGCGTTCTAATTGGTGCAAATAATTTTGCTTATTTTTCAAATTCAAGAACGTACGATATTCTCTGGAACCCCACCCCCAAAATACGCGTAAAATAAGAAACTGAACGAAAAAATATAAAAATAGAAGCATGTTTCCATTCATATTTGGTTCATAATAGAATTAAGTATTGTTTAGAAAAATATTTTTGATTTTTTCTAAAATATATTTGATAATCACTATTAAATTATATATCTGTGGAAGTTATCTTTCATGACTCGATTCCGATTAGCATCATGGAAAAATTATATTAAATAAGGCTACTTCGATGACAATTACGAGGAGATACTGAAATAATTACATTATATTACCAACAAGGTTACCACAAAAATACTTCAATCCAACAGTAGTTTCAATGGAAACGGGACATGCGAGTTTTGAGAACTAATAATATCGAAAACGTAAATAAAGAATAGAGGATTGAAATGAAGGAGTCCTTACACTCTATTTTGTCCTTTTAACATTAAATCACTTTGTTAAAAGTGGCATGGACACATGTGTATTAGAGCTTGAGTAGCGAAAACGTGTCATGTGGAGAAAACGAAATTTTAAAACCGTTGTGCTTGAAGGACGAAGAACAAAAATTTATGCACCTGATACTTGCGACTACAAATTTATTTTATGCTTTAGAAATAAGGAGTTCATAAAGAGTATCCACATATGCACAAAGGTCTTGTCTCTTGAATTTATCGCTAGGTCATTATCGCGCTATCTCTTCATCGGTCAGTAATGCGTGATTTTAACACTCTTACTCATTTACATTTACATTCACACTCACTTACGCAAATCAATAAATATATTTTGTGGCAGTTTAGTGGCATACTTTTACTCATTTATTAACGAGCTTTAATTCTGGTCCTTAAATCTATTACGATAATTTTTATACCAGCGATGTGTTTAATAGTGATTTTGCTTAAGACAGTATTGAAATGAACATTTCCAGTGACATTTATTTCGAATGTACCTTCCAAAATGTTTCTTTTACGTTTAAACAAATGATATTATTTCCCAATGCGAGTACAGCAATGATTTACGTTATTTACTTTATTTACATGGTCCTCTTTTAGCATGTTTCTATCCGTATGAAATGTATTAAAAACAACATATTGAGTAGGATAGTGATTTTAAATAAATTAATAACTTGTAAATTAATAATCAGGTAATTAAAAAACAACAAATTCGATGGAAACGAAGTAACAATTTATAACTTAAAATGTCAATATTCCCTAAAAGTTGCCATGTTCTTGTTACTGAATGAGCAATCATGATGACAAATTTGGATTTTTGGATTAGGTAGTATGGCAACGAAGAAAATTTAGCATAAAGAAAACAGAAAAATAACAAACTTAATCGATTACAATAAGAATGAATAATGCCATCAATTAAAACCAATTTGAAGGCCTAGCGTTTTTAGCTTAATAATAGAATATTAATAGAATACTAATGAGTCTTAGAATGCTTTTCCCACGGACTTTACAAAGTCAGATATGAGACTCGTTAATTTAAAACAAATAAGATGCGCTAAAAAGTTGACACGGGAAGGCGCAGACAAAGAATTGAAAGTTTACTTTGGAATCCAAACCATAAAAGAGAAGTCATTTTTCAAATACAAGGAAATTACTCTGGGCAACTTTTTGGTTCCAATACTATCTAAAATCGTTTAAGTATCTTGAGTAAAAATTGAAGCATTCGGGATTAAATAGCGGTAGACCACCTCAAGTGTGCGCGTTAGCCCTAGCGGCAAAAACACTGAAAACGACATCATTAGGGTTGGTCTCTCGTCCCCAGAATGCTACTCGCGAGTATGGCTAAAAAATCTACTCACAGAAGTAATAGTCACCTCACTGAACGAAGCGAGGTGTCTGTTACGTGCGTCCCATATTTGGTTCTGTGAAAAACAAACCTCATTTTTAACTCCCAGTTTGTTGGACATACTCCCAGTTTGTTGGACACCTCATCCCAGTACTTCAAGACACTACTCGCAACTTCACTAATGTTTTGGAAAATTCTATGCCACCTGTTTACGAAGACATTCCTGATCTCTCCATAACTATTCATCTAATAATCCTAGGAAAGCAAGTTCCATAATCCCCAGTTTCAAAGAGTGACTGTGTTCTGATTTATCTGAATCATACACATTTATCTGGTTAAAAATAACCAGAAGACTTCCAACTTTCCCTTGAATTTACAATCAAGTGTTAATAGAATGCGTACTGTAGATGACATGTGCAACGATACCTTACACAAATAGGGGAAGATAGTGATGCCGCATGGGGTAATGTCACCGAAATATGGATGCTGTTCAGATGCTCAATCACTCCTATTTCTCTAGGGAAAATTCGACCTTATGCGTTATAAAGGAATATTTGGTGATTTCTTAGAGATGTTCCAAGAGGCTTTTAAACTATATTTAAAACTTTAACTATTATCATTTTTGTATAGTAATAGTATGATTAATCTTAATTTTTGAGTATTTGTAACAAATAAAACAATGGCCGGAAATTTAGGGTAATGGAAATATGGTCGATATAGAGATTCTTTTGATGTGCACTTTGAGCCAAATGATTGCTAAACAAATGTTTGAAATTTGTTCCATTGGCTCCGACTATGATGTAAATTAAAAGCAAAGGGAAGGGAGTACACAAAGAGACGCTAATTGTTACGCGAACTAAAGGATGAACAGACGAACGCATTGACGGTCAGATTATTTTCTATATAAATCTAAAAGAAACTCTACTTGTCGGCAGACTCCCCTTAGACAGATCCCTCGATTTTAATTACTCTGTTACTCTGAGAATAAGTGGATTGAGTCCAAGTTTAGGATCTTAGAATATCACTTTGATAGTATCTATCAATGTGCGCTGATGATTCAGATTAATACTACACAAGGAGGATAAGCGCAAACACTTTATTAATTGTCTTAAAAGTGAAAATATTAGCTTCATTCTGAAGTCACACTTCGAATATTTCTGACAGGCCGCGCCTCAGTACCCTCCAAAATCTTCTGGGTACCATCCATTGGCAGTATCCTCCAAAAATATAAGAGAACATTCAAATTTGCGTCCCAGGAAATCTTTTTTTTGTCGAAACGTGATGTGCCAATCAGGTGTGTCTAACAATCAGGGACAAATGTCACATGTGTAACTGTGTAACTATGAAATTTTCCATCACGTATTTAGTGGCAAAAATATAATCTTCGACCTCCTCTTTATGACCTAAAAGTTTATATTCTGAATCAGCCTGTGAAGAGGGTAATATAAACTGCAACCCGCAATGCATAGAAGCATGGCGGGAAAGGGAAAGGCAGAGCGGGAACACTGGCGGGGCAGCGCGAGGAATGAAAACCGTAGAAACACTTGCATTTTATGCTGTAGACACAATTAATTACCTTTTCTGCCCAACAGAATAATCAACTCTCGGGCAACACCGGATAATTCAACTAATTAGATAGCCTACGCACATGTATATATTGAACCACTGTGAAAAAAAATTGTTGACTCGTTGAAACTGAATTTTACAGGAAAGCAATATATTGTCCCATCCTGAGATTATTTGAATTAACCTTCTAGCGTGAATAAACAAATTAACTGCTTTGATATTAATCAATGACCCAAAGATATTGTTAAACTGAATAATCAGGCAACTCGACGTATCTTGTTAAGAGATAATGATCTTTGAAAATTTGTCATCTTCGTAAATGCACATGCGCCCATTACTAAGGAATACGAATTTTAACTTATCTGATTATGCAAAAATTTAAGGAACTTATGAACTGCATTAGCAAAAACGTTGTACAAAACCACACAAAATGGTTTTTCAAACAGAAGGACGCACATTTCTTTACATTCCAAAAATATAAATCGTTGCTGCTTCATAACGGGTTGTGAATGACAAATATTTAATGACGGGGGTCCCTTGGAGCTTGATGTCGCATAATGTCAACTGTGATTCACAAAGTGGTACAGTTGGTACGCTCAGTATTAGAAATATTTGCATTTTCAATAAAATCAACTGTTTTTATGTTTTTGGAATTTTACACAGTTCTTGGAAATCTACCGAAATCATAGACTCTCTCACATGGCCGGACGACGCACAGTTTTATTTTAATTTCTACGCGCATTGTAAATTGGTAATACTGATTATTAGCGAGATTGAGTAGAATATTAACCTTTTTCAGCAAAATGTTATCTTATCTAATTCCTTAAGATCAATGATATGGACAGATGAAGACGGACAGTCACTTACAAAAATGTTTGATTTACAGATGCTTTCTTGATATGAGCCTTTGACGCAATGACCGCAGGGGCAATGTTTTGCAAATTAAAAGAATGTAAGCTCACACGACCCGCGTCAAACCGTATCATGTTTTCCGGGCAGATGGGACTCGAAAAAATATGTCCGTCTTGCAAATTATTCCATTGCGTGTGGGAATGCCGTAAATAGTGAGCAAAAAGAAGAGTGAGTACTTAAGTCTGGAGCGTTGACTACTTCGTTCAATAGTCCCATAAATGTACTGCCAGTTATATCTCGAGAGGTGCGGGTTTTTCCTTCTCCGCTGGAACGTGATAAGCGAGGTTAGCAACGTTTGAAAACTAGGCCTCTCCGCTCCCGAGTGACAGAAACATGTGCATCGGCAAACGAGCTACGGATTTGATTTTGAAAACTCCTAACAAAATAGCCACCTATGTCCCTGCATCTACTCTTGACACAACAAATAAAAGAAAAGCTCAACAAAACATACGCAGTGTGCCCAGAAAAAAAACAAGAAGTATCTCAGCATTTGCACATGGGTCACAGAAATTAGTCGTTAACCCAGAAGCTGAAGTACATTAGTTGTTACAATCATATTATGTCTTTTTAACAGTATATAATACAAATGTAAATTAATGCATTGTTAATATCATTGTTAAAATAACTATTATTTATCTTTTTGATGGTCAGTATAGTCTCTAATTGTATAGAAGCAGTTCTGCGGCAGAAAATATTTTCGCGACCTCCCGGTCAACCGCTGAGGAGGCAAGTGCATTTCCCGGTCCGGAGCCAGTGGCGGAGGCGGAGGCGGAGGGGTGATTCGGGGCGCTTCTCTGCCGCAGGATGTGGCGGCTGTCGTGTGCGCTGCTGGTGCTGCTCGCCGCATGGAGCAGCTCGGGCGAGGCGGAGCCCGAGGGGGCCGCGCGGTGGCCCTCGGCGGCGGCGGCGTCGCCGGCCGACCCTCCGCCGGCGCCCAGCCCCGCAGGACGCGCGCGTCGCGACGCCGCCCCCGCCTCGCCCTCCTCCGCGGCGGCGCCCGCCGGCGTCGGCCTGGGCCTCGCCGCCGCGCTCCAGGACCCCGCGCTGCTGTGCCGCGGCGCGCGCCGCGACTGGCGGCCCTGCGCCCTGCCCTGGGCCGTGGCGGCCGGGCTGGCGGCGGCCTCCGCCCCCGACGAAGACGCCCTGCCCGGACCCGGTGAGCAGCCGCGCAACACCAGGGAGGCGCTTATTAGTTCTCTATGAGTTCTCTATGAGTTCTCTATGAGTTCTCTATGAGTTCTCTATGAGTTCTCTATGAGTTCTCTATGAGTTCTCTATGAGTTCTCTATGAGTTCTCTATGAGTTCTCTATGAGTTCTCTATGAGTTCTCTATGAGTTCTCTTTTAGTTCTCTATGAGTTCTCTTTTAGTTCTCTTTTAGTTCTCTTTTAGTTCTCTTTTAGTTCTCTTTTAGTTCTCTTTTAGTTCTCTTTTAGTTCTCTTTTAGTTCTCTTTTAGTTCTCTTTCAGTTCTCTTTCAGTTCTCTTTTAGTTCTCTTTTAGTTCTCTTTTAGTTCTCTTTTAGTTCTCTTTTAGATCTCTTTTAGTTCTCTATTAGCTCTCTATTAGCTCTCTATTAGCTCTCTATTAGCTCTCTATTAGCTCTCTATTAGCTCTCTATTAGCTCTCTATTAGCTCTCTATTAGCTCTCTATTAGCTCTCTATTAGCTCTCTATTAGCTCTCTATTACTTGTTTGCATGGGTGTAGTGGTGGTTGAAAAAGCGGTTTCAGGTTAAGCCACACGCGCTCATGTAGGATAGAAGGAATATATAGAATATGTAAAGAGACCGCTAATTACAAACGTGTACTTCACTCCAGTTCTTAGTCGTTTAACGTCTCTGTAACTGCCTGCAATATATGCAAGGACTACATGATGATGACCATATGTTTCTCTTTTTTTAAAATATTTTGATCATAAAAGAATATTTTTGAGTTGCGTTACATTTTTTAATTTGTAGAATATCATTCTCGGTCTTCTCTGTTTAAATATTTAAACAAATCCGTTTAAGTATGTGAAAACCACCATGAATACCAGGAAATCATTTCATAAAGTGCAACTTAAAACTGCTGGCCAAGTACATGAGTGAAAGTGTGTCCTATGATGTAAAATACCTGGAATAAGTCCAGGTTATTGCAAAATGGGCGCTTTTCTTTCATATAACACACATAACTCCTGTAAATAATGATGGAAAATTTTCACACAAATACGTGTTCTGTATTATGCGATTTATAGGTGGTCTGTAACAGAGAACCAAATAATTGAGTAACTGCCGAAATCTTGAAATAAGGCATTTAAGAAAACAGACATGATGCTAGTACTCGCAAACTGTCACGTAGAGATATTTGCTTATTGGAATTTCGCTGGTGAAGCTAATGTATAACAAGAAAAGGGTAGAAATTATTATACTTGAGGTTGTAATATTACTATTTCAAAAATATTTCGTTATATGCAATTAACTTCAGTGAGTTTTTGTCCTAAGAAATCACCTACAAAGTAGTAGATATCTGATTAATAGAAATTTTTAAATAATAATTTAAATGGATATAATAAGTTGTCATTACTTATTCATCCGTACTCTAAATAAAGAACTAATCAAGTAACATTAGCTAATTGTTTACATCTATTGCTTTTTGAAGTGAGATTCTTTGTAAAATATTTTCATTAAAAACTTATATATTCAATGTATTTGAGAATAGATAATCATTTATCTTTTTTAGACAATACACTATTTATTTAATTTAGAAAAAGCCCTGTCCCATTGAGAACGTGTTGTACGTTGGTCACTGATTAGCGTACTCTTTCTTCATTTTTTATAAATGTGATACATATGGAACTGTATTCAAGTACAATAATAATGCTCTTTTTTGTACTGAATTATGATCCGCACTATTTTCATTAATCCACTTCATGCATCGAAATGAGTGCAAACCTAACGCCAAACTAACCGTGCTTGTTGGTGTCCCGCAGATGCCGTGGACCTCCGTGAGGCCAAGCGCAACTTCAAGTTCAACCCGTGGGGCGGCAAGCGCGAGCAGCTGCCGGCCGCCAAGCCCCGCAAGGCCTACTTCTCCCCGTGGGGCGGCAAGCGCGCGCTGCCCTTCTCCAGCTGGGGCGGCAAGCGCGCCGACGCGCCGGTGCCCGCCTCGGCCGCCGACGACCTGCTCCTGCTGCCGGGCGACGAGGACGAGCAGCAGGCGGACGGCAAGCGGACGTTCCACAGCTGGGGCGGCAAGCGCGTGCCAGAGGACGCCCCGGCGCCCGCGCCCGAGGACGCGCTCGCCCTCGCGCTCTTCCCGGAGGACGGCGAGGACGCGGACGCCAAGCGGGCCTTCCACAGCTGGGGCGGCAAGCGGCGCGCCGAGGATACCCCGCGGCTCGTCAAGCGCAAGACCAAGTTCTACCCGTGGGGCGGCAAGCGCGCGGCGGCTGACGACGACGCCGCCGCCGCCGACCAGACGGCCGCCGACGCCGGCGTGCTGCGGCGCAGCGGCGCGGATTTCTACCCGTGGGGCGGCAAGCGAGCGGCCCCCGTCGTTTGAGCCCCCGCTCCGCCCTCCTCCCCGCCACCGCTCCCGCTCCGCTCCGCTGCCGCTGAGCGCGCCGCCCTCCCGCCCCTCCCACTCCGCCCTCCAACCCCCCGCGCGCCCGGCATCACCGTCCTGTGGCGCATGTAGCACTCTGTAGCCTTGGTTGAAGAGACGAATAAACCAAACCTTAGTAGCACTGCGCTACGCCATTTTGAATGAATGTTCTCCTTCACTCCCGGTCTATACTATATCTATATGCCATCCTGTAAAAGAAACACCTAAATGATGCATTACCATACACTGCAGTTTACGTCAACTTGTTTTCAATCTACACTTCCGATTAAGTCAGGATCAATCTAAAGAACTTTAATTACTTTTTATTTTGAACAGTAAAATGACGACTTTTGAAGATATATTTGTCGTCTTATGATGAGGCAAAGAAGAATTCTGGACAATATGCATAGTATAAATACAGTAAAACAAACATGTAATTCCTATAAAGAAGAATTAAATATTTTTAATGAATTTGAAGATCGTTTATGTTACAAACAATGAACTCTAAGTGAAATAAGTATTTGTTTACAAAAACCATTATTTGAAAATACAGTTGTGTAAAATGTTCTCAAAATTATTAGAAATTAGGAAAATAAAGCTGGGAATAATTGTTTAAATCGATACGAAGACGCGCATACAAACAGTGAGACTTAATATTCAACTATTCAGAGTTACAGTTTCTCGAGTTCATATTTTCTAAAAAAATAATTTAAAGTGAAATTCTTTGCTTTTTCATCACACTGAATATAAACCAAGAAGGAAACAGTTTACTGATTTAACTTAATACTACGGGTACTTTGTTCTTATCAATAACCCTCAGACGGACCACATGAACAATATAAATATTGCACACATGAAAAGTGATTAAGACGCAGGTCAGACTTAATTTGAGAGAATAGAAAACAAACAAATGGCCACTTTCTGATAAGAAGGAAAGAAAAAAATGCAGTTTTTATCAGGGAAATCGCAATTTCAAAGAGATTCAATAACTTTATTTCAAAACGGAAATAACGCTTGTTAATTTAAAAATTAGAGGACACAAATTATAAAAAACTCAACTTCACCGACACGTACTACAATACGATAAAAATATTTTAAGTTATGAATGAACATTTCTTCAGCAAGCTCTTTTGCAGTGGTTTGATGTAACGAACCATTATCAATATGTAACGGTAAGATGATTCTGCAACTTCAAAACTCATTTGTCCCGAGTCGGAAAATTCCCCATCTAACGCTCAGGTTCCTCTGTCGTGGAGACTTCAACTACCAAAGACAACCTATTTTTAGGCGATTGGCCTGAATGAATTCAGTCAAACCTTAAATGGAACGTCCATTTAAATGAATTGAACACAAAATTAAGTTCATTATGCTACGCGTTCAGAATTCTTGCAAATTCAGTCAGCCTTCATACTGCTCGTTGTGTATACTTCGCGAATGTTCATTCCCGCCTGTGATATGGCATAATATTCTGGGGAAATACATCGTATAGCTCCCAGACTTTTAGATTACAAAAACGAATTGTACGAATAATAACCAAATCCCACCCACGTGATTCATGTACGCCTCTCTTCATTAATCTAGGAATTCTACCATTACCGTGTCTTTTTATTTACGAATCAGTGGTTTTGTAAAAAATGACTTGCTTAAGGGCGGGAATATATTTTCAGAAAATGCCGAAGTCTATTACTATAACACTCGACGTAGAAATCATATTCATCAGGTGACAGTATCAACAGCTCATTACAAAAAATTCACATACAATACATGCACATTATTTCACAACACTTTGCCAGATGACATTAAAAGATTAAATTGAATAGAAAAGTTTAAATCCCAAGTGAAATCGTTTCTGCTGCATAACTGTTTCTATACAATTAGAGACTATACTGAGCATCACAAGAAAAGTAACATTAATTTTAACAATGATACATAATGCATTAATTAGCATTTGGACTGTATAAATGAGTATAAACAACCTGTAACAACTATTGTAACACAGCTTCCGGGTCAATGACCCCCATCTCGATCAGGTTTTTCGTCCAGTTTCCCTGATCCATTGAGCAAATGCTGAGATGGCCCCCTTGTTTTGCTTCTGGACATAAATGTAACTTCATTTTCTGTGCACGTCTTCTAGAATTCAGTGGGAAATACAATTATTCAAATTATCGTTTCCATGTTGTCGCGGCAGGAAGTAATAAGAGCCAAAATTTATTGCTTATTTATCCTTGAAAATAGATTTTTTTACATGGGAGTTTTTTTGTTTGTTTTTTTCTCCCTTTCAAAATTCAAAATTTATTGCTAATTTATCCTTGAAAATAGATTTTATTACATGGAAGTTTTTTTGTTTTTTTTCTCCCTTTCAAAATTCAAAATTCAAAATTTAAGTAGTATATGACTTAGTGTAGGGATCACAGAATTTTGAAAATGTGCACACAATTCACTTTTCCCCATAGCACGTCATACGCAGTTTTTAACTGTTTTTTTGACGTAAAATAAATAAATAAATAAATAAATAAATAAATAAATAAATAAATAAATAAATAAATAAATAAATAAATAAATAAATAAATAAATAAATAAATAAATAAATAAATAAATAAATAAATAAATAAATAAATAAATAAATAAATAAATAAATAAATAAATAAATAAATAAATAAATAAATAAATAAATAAATAAATAAATAAATAAATAAATGAGCTAATGATGTCTTTAACACATTTTTGCATTCAACTGAGTACCATTCAGGGATTACTTCAAACACAGTTTTTTATTTATGTATATTTTTGATCTCTAAAATCTTCAAATCTCTTCATTATCACATATTTGCAATTTTAACTCATTAGATTATAAAAGGGAAACAATTTGTCATTCATATTAACCATTGAACTGAATACTTTCTAATTAATTGGAGTCCACTGAACCAGTCTCGTTATTGTATGGAGTAATGAATTGTTTAAGGAGTGTCAATGATTTAAATTAATATTTTTATCGCCGATTTAATTGTAATTGAATCAATTGTCTTTTAAATCATTGACTCAAATCAATACACATTTCCCGAATTTTCTTCAAATATTTCCGAACGAGATTTTATATTCTGCTCTATATTTCATTAATAAAATGCACAAGCTTATTAATTACAACGCACAAAACTATATATATCTTTAAGTCGAAAAATCGCTGCTTTCGGGCGCTCGGAATAGTATCAGCCGATCTCAACCAACCTAAATTTTAATCAACGTGTAACAGTATACTCCTGCCATCTACCTTCCATATGCTGAAGTATCAAATGGATTGGAATGCGCCCAGGCTCCGCTACGTGATCAGGGCGAACGTTTCAGGAGAAGTTAGAGCAGAAGTTGGATAGAAGATGCAGTGGAAGTAGAAGAAAGGAAAAGAAACCGAAATTCAAAGACCAGTTGAAAAAATCTGGAATATCATTATTTATAAAATAACTATTTGTACCAATAGTTATTAGACAAAGAAATACTCTGATACGATTTTAATTTTCTATTCTGAATGTAAACAGACTATCGTCAAAAAGCATAACAATAACACCGAAAGAAAACATTCTTCGAATTGAAAAACAATAATTTTGCCTATTGTAATAGAAATTGAACGGATAATGTATTTCAAATTTTCTGACTCATTACTCACTTATTGTTTTCATAGAATTCACATATTTGCTGTATTGAAGATACCTAATAAACAAATAGTTAACAGGCTGAATTACGGCATAGTAAACTAAAACCACCTACCTCAGATAAATAATAAAATAGTTCATCATTTTTACATGAGAATTTCTAACCAAAAGGCATTCAGCTGCCCGAATATCGTGAGTGTCTATTAAACACGTATTGTATTTTTATACAGACTATAATACACGTAAAAGAACAATATATATTTGTAATAATTAATGGTTTAAGGTGAATCCTAATTGATGAATGTTTTCTGCAGTAATTAGGTTTACATAATGAATATAATCTGCTTTAAGAAACGGACTCCTCTCTAATAATGCCAGAAGCAGACTAAAAAGTTCTAGATTGTTCAATTGAGATATGTTTGATGCAGAAAACTGGCATATAAATGAGCAATATTAATCATTAGAAATGACAAAGACGTCACATTGCTGTACATTACAAGCTTAAAGGTCAACAAAGGTAGCAGAGAGCTTTGCGTTACATACATATTGACCTTACCGTAAAAAGTATTCAGATTAGACACGTCTGCATACAAAAAGATGTAAATTTGAAACAAAATCCAATTAATTTGTATTTATTGTTAATACACTAATGCAGCATAGCTAATTACCCTATCCTTAAATAATTTAATAATTTATTCACAAACACTTATTTTATATAATAAGTCAATGAGTCATGTATTCGATTTTCATCTTTCCTATTCTTCTATAAATACTCCAAAGACGACAACGATCCTTCTAATTTAACATCTTTGGTAACACATAATTTGGTAAAATATTGGAGAGTGCCTTAATTGTACTTGAGTAATGCTAAACAATTAAACGTTAAAACAGCATTTAAACTTCAAAATTATATACTTCTAAATAAAAATTAAGGATTTTTAATGAAATGCAAATCTCATTTCCCTGATGTTGGCTTAATTGAAATATTAATAGGATATCAATTATGTTTTTTGCAGAGAAACAACGACATTGATTCACGACAATCGACGACATTCAATGAAATGTTATATTCCCTTGGTGAACATTCATTTCGTGTTTAGCATATGCAAGAATTATGTTTAAGATCCATGTAATCAAGTAAGAAATAAGATCCATTAAGGCAATAGATATTTAAGACGCAATTCCTTGTTTTTCTTGCCATAAGTGATAAATTTATATTCATAAAATTAATACTCATAAGTCATAAATTTTATATATCAGATCATTCTTCAGAATTACACTACCAAAAATAACCACGAGAATTCCAAGATATTACAACCTGTTTATTCAGTGATTATAAAAATTATTTTAAAGATACATGATATCGTAGGCTTTAAGATGCTTAATACCCTCACTGATTTAATTAAGAGTGCACTTGTAATTGTTAATAAAACAATTTTTTCAGCAATAAATTTGTTGCGGAAAATAAACATTAATTTTCACTTTTACATCAATACGTTAACACAGTGTAATTTTAAACATGGACCAAACCAGCGAGTGCTAGTTAGAATAACCGGATGAGTTAATGGAACTTCAGAGGTGGGAGCACCCACGGCGGAAAACATCAAATGTCGCTGGAAGTGTTGGAAAATTTCCATGACTGATTCAATTATTCATACGTTTCTGACACAAAGAGATTACTGTTTCCTGTCAACGTATTTACGATACATCTATTAACTGGACTTAGTGGAAATCCGATATTGCACAAATTGTCAGCATAAACTAAATTACGTAAATAATGATAGACGTGGCGGCAGCACAAGCCAGGAGCGTTTGGAATGTTAGTCAATTGCCGGACGCATCAGTGGCTGCTTATTTGTTCGTCGTTGCTAGCAATGGGTGCGCACGTCCCTGGGGAATTTCTAGAGGGTTCAGTGGATCTAGCTAGATGCATCGACGTCAGGGCACGGTAATTAGAGGTAATACCCGCGTGGCCTTGCTGTCAATAGGATTACATCATCGGTCCAATGAGACAAACAGTGCGATATGCGACGTTTGACCACGATGTGGCAATTTTGATCTTAAAATTAAACGCTTATAAATAAGCTATGTTCATACAATTCCACCTGTAAATTTAGTGTCAATGTGTACTACATTTCGAAACCTTCAATACGATAGAATGCGCTTTTTATTTTCTAAATATGAGGAAAATGTTTATTTTCATGTTACCTTCTTGTTGTGTTTTTCGTAATACTACAATGCTCCTTCTATCGCCTTTTCTGTTCAGAAAGCCATTACGTTTTATGTTTGCATCTGTGAGTAAGAAATAAATAAATTACATAATATTGTTTGTACCCAAAATGTGATAGAAACCTATGTAATTTACGATTTCTGTTAAAGCATATCTTATGAAATGAAAATTATGTTGTCCATTTTACGCAAGTTTCAGTAGAGATATTTCAAGAGAAATCTGGATGGGAAATTGGATCCAATTGATCAAATTCTCTTTCACAGGCTGCAGAACTAAAGCTGTGAAAGGTAAGCAGCATTCAAATAATAATAAAAATATTGAGACAGACGATGTAAAGTGTATTATTCTTTTTTCCTTGATAAAAGTTCCAATATTTCTTTTAATAGACAGTCCAAATCACATTTATAAAAACACAAATGATGATTACATCTAAAGTAGTATCTGGCACAAGAATAGCGTGACAACGTTTCAGAGGTGGAGTTGTGCCTCCATCATCAGGCCTTGAACAATATGTCAGCTAAATTAGGAAATTAAATAATTAATATAAATAAAAATTAAAACAACTTATATTAAGATAAAATGGGTGTGTTTAACATTATAAAGAATTCACATTACATTTAAAATTTTAGATGAATACATACTTTACAAGGAATTGGACGAGAGGACATTATAATATTGACCTTATTTGTTGGTATCATGTTGAAACTTATTTCCTATAATTTAATAATCACAATTAAAAATCTTGTTATAACACATCCAACATTTTTAAATTTAAAAATTAGCATGAAAGTTTAGATATTTGTGATCTAAATTATTTCAAATTGAAATTTTGAATTTAAAACGAATACATACATGTGATGAATTTAGAATGAAAGAAATATTACAAAATCATTAATAGTTCTTGGTAACATGGTAATAATACCTATAAAATTAAAACAACAATTATGATTGTGGTTAGAGCAAATCCAAATTGTTTTAGTTTAGAAATTAAGCTATAAGTTCAGAAAATCTTACTTTTAAATTAAATGATTAATTATGAGAAGCAAGGCAAGTGCCCAGAAAGAGAAAACCTCACATGAAAGACATACTCACAAGAAAGATGAAGAGGATGGAATTAAAAAAGATATACATATGAAAGTTACTATTGGGGACTTTGAACGCTTCTACCACGGAGAGAGTACTGACAAGAGTGTTCCTGGGTTTGATGAATTCCAGGAGGGGTAAGGATATATGGGAGGGATGAGGGAAGGGTGGGACGGGTAGGGACAGCTTTTTCAGAAAGACTAGCAGATCGACTTCTGAGGAAATAGGGGCAAGAAGAGATAGTAATAGGGTTTATATGTTGTAAGGGAGGAACTTGGATATTTGACACAGAGTGACAAATACTAGTTTGAATTACATCATTGAAATTATCTTGATCAGAATCAGTGTGTTCAACTTACCGTTTGTTTCATCTGTTGAATTGTATTAGTATGGAATCATAACTTTTGGCAAAACTGTTACATTCTAGATTAGAATTTATAGCAGAATTAATTTTAATATTCAATGATTCGAGAACTAGCTTTGAACTCCAGTTGGGGTCTATCTCTAAGATTTCTGAATTGCGAAAATCTATCTTATGGCCCTGATTTGTTCTGTGGGCAGTTAGAGAGTTTTGTTTCTCAAATTGTAATTTGATGTTATAGTGATGCTCTTTTACCCTATCACTTACCCTTCTACGTATTTGTCCAATGTATGATAGTCCACAATCTTCTGATTGTACCAACAATTAAGGTCAATTTTATAATGTTCTCTCGTCCAATTCCTAGTAAAGTATGTATTCATCTAAAATTTTTAATGTAATGTGAATTATTTATAATGTTAAACACACACTTTTTATTTTAATATAAGTTGTTTTAATTTTTATTTATATTAATTATTTAATTTCCTATTTTAGCTGACTCATTGTTAAAGGCCTGATGATGGAGACACAACTCCACCTCTGAAACGTCACGCTATTCTTGTACAAGATACTACTTTGAACGTAATAATCATTTGTGTTTTTATAAATGTAATTTGGACTGTCTATAAAAATAAATGAAAATATTGGAACTTTTATTAAGAAAAAACGTAGTAGCAGACAGCCCATCTTCCATCTTTAAAGTGTATTACTATTTAAATACCAATATCTCATCAGTTCAGCATAACATATTAAATATCTTAACATACACTCATTGTCAGAACATAAACATTTACCTCGGCCAAATTTATAAATAATAAGTATTCACTTAAATGAAAATAAAATTTGGTATTTACAGTAAAATATTTAACCTTAACTGCAAAAGAATAAAAGATTAAAAATATTTTATATACTTCAAAATATTGATTGACCCGATGTTTATTAATATGCTGTATTTAATTGACATTTACCCCTTCTCATATGCATATGCCCTTTGATTAGTGTTCCACGGATCAGAGTTGACTACAGTTTATTATGTAAACTAAACGATAGGTAAATCTGTTTTTACTACCATTCAGATTCTTTCTTAGAATTACAATATGACAAAATAAAATGACAAATCAGACAAATACTTTTAAAAAGTTGCTTGTATTTTGAAAATTATCTCACGAAAAACATAATATCAGAGTTAGCTGTAGAGATAAATATTTCACGATTCGTGGTTTAATGTATTCGTATCACTGCAAAAATACTACATTGTACGTTAGACTTTAAACCTTTTCATTTAATATCTGCATGATTTTCACTTTACAGTACTATATTACTTGACTTTACTTTTTTCAAAAATGGAAATAACTCTATGCTCACCCCTGCACAAGTAATTTACAAGTAATTTACATTTATTATGGATGTGTTACAACTCCACGTTATTTCTGTAGCCGATAGTGCGTATCATAAAATTGGCAAATCACTAGCAAATTATTCGTACTTTGATTGAGGTTGATATTCCACTGAATCGCGTATATCTCACGAGTGATTTTCGAAGTGTTTCTAGCGGCTACTGCCTCACTAATATTGATGATGTTTCCACAAATTGTGGGAAATAGGTCATTTAGATCTTCAAAATAGGCAATTGAAATGATTATTTACAAGTTATGCAGTTCAACACATCATGCAGTCCAAAATAACTGAAGAGGGAAACTGTACATTTATGAGACGAAGTTTGAGAACACATCTATAAAAGTTTCTAAAAAGATCTGCAGAACAATATATTTACACTATCTTCCAATGTAGACGGGTGTTTATTTTGCGTTCCAGTAACGCAGTTTTGAATCCTGTTTTGCATTAAATAACGTATAGATCCAAGTCGCTTAATTTCTGTAAACAATAATAGTTATAAAACTGAGAGTATCGGAATATAGTTAATTAGCTTACACACTTTTCAATTTAAATTATTCAGGAAAAAAATAGCTATAGAAAATTGATTTGGACGTTTTTTGAAAAGAGAAAATTACGTATTAATACTCATAAAATTTCCAGATTCAGAGAAAGTTTAAAGGGAATCATTTGAAGATATTTTATCTACAAATGCATTAAATCGCAAAATATAACTGTAATAAAGTTCCCGAACAGTTCATGGACCACAACGCTCAAGCCACCTGTGCGAGCGGCCATGCAGGTTTCTTTGCCAGCCCATGAGAGAGACTCTTTGTCGGCTCGCGCGATTTACATGCCAAAATCCATCTCATTAAGATACGTAAATAATATTATTAATACGCGATAACAAGCAAAAAAACAAGAACATAGACTTATAATTCAAGGAGTTTTCTATTTTCTTGGTCAGAGTTGCCAACCAATTTGTTCACTTTTTACAATATTTAAAGATCTATTTTCTTACAACAGATTTCATTATGAAAAATTCTGTATTGTCAATCTGTACTTTGGCATGGTTAATTATTTTCTGTTATCAAAAGTATACAAGTCCGCCAAAAATTGGACATGCGCAACTTTTTAGCCCCTATTTGTTTATGCGAGGAAAGAAATTAAAGAAGTTGGAGCAATTTTTGAGATAATATATTTTTTTAATTACCTAGCTTTGACAAAAATTATGCTGAACTGATAGAAATACTAATTGAATTGTGAATACGGGGGCGTGAAATGCCACTCATTAGTTGCGTAGGTGTAATGCATGACTTTATCGCGGGAGGTGGCGGAGATCTTCCCCCTCGGGATGGCGAGAAGCGGCTCCGGCCTTCATGCTGCCTTAGGGTTTTTTTTCTATTCCTGCATTTTCCTTCAGTATTGATCCCAGGTATTTGAATATCTGTCTTGTTACCACCTCTTCTCCGGCCAGCCAAATTGTTGGGTTTCCGCTCACTTTTGTATTGAACGGACAATGCAAGTTCTCGGTCTTGGTTCCGCTAGCTCTTAGCCCATTTCTCTACAGTGCTCCTCTCCAGATATCTAATTTTTCTAACACTTCTTCTTTGATTTCACTCACCAGGACTAAGTCATCCGCGAACAGCATAGACCAAAGTGCTAACTCCTGAACTTGTCTTGTAAACTCATCTATAACTAAGGCAAAAAGGTATGTACTGACCTTAGATCCCACTTTGACAGCGAAGTAAAGCAGTCCCACTTTGACAGTGAAATCTTCGGTTGTTCCACATGCCCACTTCTCGGCTGTCGTACTTGAATCATACGTTTCTTGAATTAGCCAGACATGTGTGTTTAGGACATTCTTTTACCTCAGTGTCCACCAAATAAGATACCGTGGAACTCTGTCATACGTTTTCTCTACGTCAATAAACACCACGTGGAGGTCTTTGTGAATTTGTGAATGAAATCTCCTGTATTTTTCCATCAGTATTCTAAAAGCAATTATTGCATCTGTTGTCGACCGTCCCGGCATGAATCCAAGCTGGTTCTCTGTTACTTACATTTATTCTTGTAATATTGCCTCTATCACTCATATTATAATACTACATCAACCTGCAAAAATATTTCCAACCAGCAAATGTATGTTCTCCCCTCCGGAATTCGAACTCAGGGTTTTACTGATATACTATTCGCGTTATACCTTCACCTCAACCTTTTCAGCTAACATGAATCTTCTCGATGCTTTATAACAGAATTGAACATTCACATTTGTAATTTTCAAACATTTAGAGATGTTAATGAAAATCTCTAAATGAAGATATGAGGAATAGATTTTATTGAGGAAAAAATCTGTCACCAGTATTGTAGATTTGCAATGTTAATTTTTTTGCCATTTTAAAAAGTACAGAATTCGCCAAAAATGAGATTTATGCCTTTCTTAGCTTGCTTTACACGAGGAAAAAATTAAAGAAAAAAATCTGTTTTAAAAAAAGTTTAAAAATTGCCTCTATTCAAGCCAAAATTACGCGATAACTGCTCACATTTTTGAAAAATTGTACATAATATTATACCAAGATCTGATTTGAACACAGAAAATTTATTAAGGAAAAAATCTCTATATTCAATATTGTAGTTGTAGGAAAACGTTGAAAAAATTTGAACTTTTGCTATTTTCGAAACATCAGGACTTCAATAAAAATGAGACATTTCTTTGAAGCGCCATTTACGTTATGCAAGGAGAATCTTTAATCAAAACCTTTTGAGTCGTTTTTCAGAAAATTTGAAAAATATAATTAACGGTTCATGTAAAGTATCCCCCAAAATTAATATATCAGTTTCAAACTCACAGGAACTTGAGTTTTTTTAATTAGAACGAGGAATATCGATTTTGGAGAAAATCGGCTGAACGGTTTAGACGTTGACCTCTTAGAGACAGGCAGACGAACACACGGACGGACATTTTTCGGCCAATAGATTTTTCGGTATCAAAAAGCTACAAAACATGAATTCTCACTGCAAGACATGCTAGAGGAAATCATGTTTAATATACTGTAGTGATCTGGGGAGGATCCATAATAACTACAGAAAGGGGTTTACCATCACACGTGGAGTGCACCTGTAATTGATGAATGACAGAGCACACACGCTAAATTTGTTTCATGGGCGCCGAGCGTGCATCTTACCTGCCATCCTTCTCCGGTATTGAGAACCTCAGGGTTTGGATGCTTTGGGTCGAAGGGATTCATTACGTCTACTCACTATTTTAATAATAGACAGAGATGCAATTTTATAAGGTGTATCCCGTCGTGTCACGTTTATTGATAAATAGAGAGTTCTTAAATACACTTTGTAATGACTAATTTCTTAACAATCCCCAGTCCAAAACTTATTTAAATTAAAAGGAAATGAGCAAATGTACAGAAACAATGATGAAAATGATAAGATTTGCCTCACTTCGGTGGGATTGTACACCCGCGGGTCTTTATCGGTCAATTTCAGCAGGATGTTCCGGCAAATCACGGTTGAAATGACCCCGTACTCAACAGGAATGGATCTCGTACTCCCGTCGACTGACCGGGAAGTCAGCAGCCGTTCGCGACCAAGCTCGAAGTGATGAACTCGTCGCCGTGATGCAACGACGGACCGTCACTCGCCACCTCGTCTGCGTGCACTCGCCCTTTTAATTACTTTTAAGGTGTCGGTCCGACTGATCCACCACACGGAATTAATTCCGATTGAGTGAAGATGGATAGGCGGATCGCTTAGGCCAGCAGGTACTGGTCAGTCACACGCCAGTAGATATGTGATTCCGCCACAAGTTGCTGAAGTCTACTTTTTTGAAGTCATTTCTCCTGTCCCTAGCTCAAATCTCCATAACACGTGTGTGCTCTCAAGTTTCTCGCTCGAGTCTCTTAACAATTTCCTTTCTAAAAACCTCCATTGCTTCGTCGCTTTCTTCTCCCCGCTCTATTTGGAAATTTCTGTGCCGTCACATGCGTGATGCTTTGCCTCTAATTGGTCATCAGGCTTCTGTCCTTTCTAGAACCGTCCACTAATATTTTCCGTCCATTGGCTTTGGACAATCCCTTCCCTTAGCGACCAACTTTGCTATGTTTTTTAATTGGTCGCCTTTGTGGGACCATGGGTACGTGACGATATCGGAGAAAGCGAGGCAGGGTCCGGTGACAGCTGTCTGCTGATTATTTTATGGTGCGCTCTTAGGGATTAATAAACGAAGTGCCACCGACTTCCCTGATATAACCGTTCCGGTTCTCAATCCGGGAATCACCGGGGACAAAGAACGAGGCGGGGAGGTGAAAAGGGCGCCTCCCGACTCGAAGAAGCGGCTCGCGGAGGAGGCCCAGGCAGTCTTTGTACTCCTGCGAAACCTTTGTGCGTGGAGGCGACGCGCGGACATTTGAGCGTGAGGAAATGCTCGCGAGGGGCACCTGTGTCGGGTAGTAAGTAGGCGTGACAGCGGGGTCACACGTGCGACTTCTCGTAATACAGAAACTAAATTTATCCACGTTTTCGTTACCAGGGCCAAGCAAGGAGAGTTTTTCTAAAATTCGTCATTCTCCGGTGTACGGTTACAATACTTTCTCTTCTTACGAAGTAAGGACAAGAAAGTAAAAGTGGAAAAAATTAAAATCGTGGATCATTTTTAAATTAATTCTTTCTATCTTTTATTTAAAAGTGGCTAATTCCTAACTGCCCTAATTCCTGGTACAGTGCACCAGGAGCACTGAGGCGACTCAAGGTCTCCTATTTAAAAACTGCATATATGTTGACGACCTTGGCTAACTAAACCGGCGAATTAAAATTTTATTATTGAAAAATCTAAAATTTAGCATACATTTTTTAAATTTATGATTGATAATTCATTTAGGTAAATAAATTCCTTGCATTGGCTGTGTTCACCTCAGAGCCAGCATTATCGCTGGTTCTGCAGTGGATCGTGATCGGGAGTTCCTAGGGTTCGAGTCCGGACGGTGAAGGGATTTTTACACGAGCTATACATGTAGGCCGAGTTCAGCGGCTGATTGGAGGAGATTTCTACTAAACGAATACTCTAATCGGTTATTTTCCGTGGTTTCTCTGTTCAATACCAATGCCGTAGATATCCTGAACAAACGGCCACAGACCGCGCACGCTGTTTCCTTCCTCTTCTGTGCTTCTCTTTACCCCTTTCTTTCACAAACTTCCACTTAAACTACATCACCGCACACGTCAGAAGACCAGACCAGTCGTCAGCATAGCGCTTGTCCTGCTGGGGAGAGAGACTTGGAGGGGGAAATACACAGCAAGCCGACGTGTAGGTGGGCGCTGGATCTCACCATCTAGCGGGGACGAACGCCGCCACCGCCCGCGATAAAACATTCATTTAACTAACAGGACTAACGACCAATGCAGTAGACGTGCCCGGAAACAATCAATCAATAAAAAGTTTGTGCAATCAGATCATTTCATTTATCGATTATTACGAATTATAGAATTTGTTACGAAGAAAATCGTCGGCCGTTAGAGGGCGTGTCAAAGAATGATTAAACATTACTTCCATTTGATGAGAAATGTTAGTATTTTTTAAAAATGAACTATATTTGGTCTATTCATTAATTTGTTTCGATGATTCAGCGTCAGTTTTATAGCGCGTTGGACAAAATCATATCACCTAATGAGATGAAAAACAACCTTTCGCATGAAAAAAACCTTTTCTTCATCTACATCACTGTTCCTGTTTAAGTAAAGACAATAACATAACAATGTTATTGTCTTTACTTAAATTACTGATACTCGAACAATTATTTGTCAACCGATTACTTATTCTATTCAATACGGTCAAATGTTTTTTTTTTTAAACGGGCAGGGACTAAATATCCAACGCTTTCAGAAAATTAATCGACGTTTCCGAGACGATATTTACGAGACGAGATATGTAGTAAACATACATCGTCTCAGAAAATTGGATCTCTATCTTGCAAAATTACTCAAACAAAACAAAAGATAATTTTTGAATTGGAACCATTTACGAAAGAAAACTGAAATAATATTTTACAATGCATAGCCTCAGGCAAAATGTGGCAGGGAAGCGCCTCATGATCAATGTTGATCCGAACGTTTGTGGAATTGAAAATTGGGAAATGTGATCGAAGCGAGTTCAGTATAGGAATGACGAGGTACGACTCAATTGATTGATGCAAGCTATACCGCCTAATTGCCCAATATAAGCGATACGACCGAATTGACCGATATGGCTTATGAACTGCATCGACCATATTGACGATGGAGCAGACCGATAAGAGTCAACACGCTCGCTGATGCGACAGGATAAACTGCACTTGCAAACTGCATTGTTTCCGCATTGCGTAAAGGTAAAAACAAGGTCATATATGTTGAACTGCATTGCTCTTACTGACATTGACTCAGAGTGGTCAATAATCATGAGAAATCAGGGAACCTACAACTCAGGGATTTGGATGTTAGCTGAAAAGCAGGTATTTACACGGGATTATTTTTAGTCATGCAAATTGAAGAGCTTATTTCCAATGACATGTCTTCATTTCCCTTTATTTTATAGTTTAACGGATCAACATATTCTTAAGACGCTTCTGAAACATGCTGCCAAACATTGTGTTCAAAAATTATGTTTCTGTGTTCAACGGTATCCGAAAACCGTTGAATCCTATCTAGAAATATAGGGTTGAATTTGAACATTTTTACTTCCTGAAAAATTTTGTTTCACGGAGATATGTCATTTTGGAAATATGCTCTTCAATTACGGAACTTAGAGAATGTACTTTTTTTCTTACTTTTGAGATAAACCTATTTTTTTGGTTCAGTTCTTGTTTCGCTCTTTTATATACGACATAGTATTTCTCGAATAGTTCCAAAATCGGTAGCATTTTGTAAAATGATAAATATTAATGAAAATTATTAATATCCAATTTCAATGTTCATAATGAATATCACATTATTGGAGGAAATGGTGTAATAAAATAATCACACAACCTCATGAAAGATTTGATCATCAGAATGTCTATTCGCGAATTTGGTTGCTAGTCTTTACTTCCAACATGCCTCCATATTATTTGATTGCTCAAGTATATTCGGGCTGAAATATTGAAAAATATTTACGCTGCTACCTTTTAGTACTTCAGAATATAAGCTGTGTATTTTTTTTCGAACAGTGCAATCTTGATGTTGGTACGACTGTGACATCTAGCAGCGATATGACGAACTAAACAGAAGTGGGCTTTGCCTCGAACGTTGGAACATTATCGCAGAGACTACATCGATATTCACATAAATGAGAAATGACACTATTCATCAATGACAAATATACGTAAAATCAACACAATTCCGTAGAAAATAATGAATGATCGAAAGAGCGAGAAAGAAGGTAAAAACAATTACATGCTTATGCCTTGTTTTGATAATTGTCGCCTTGCTATGCTACATGACTAAGGATCAATGCTAACGTACTATGAGTACATGCTCAGTAAATCTAGACTGTGAATGGGTAAATCGATAATGAAATTGAAATAATCCAAATAAGGTTTTGCAGCGACGAATTTTTAACGAAATATTGTTGCATTCAAACATTCATCATTCTTACATAAAGTGATAAAGTGAATTGAAAATGTTAAAGATAAGAATTTGTAAAACCTCAATATTGAAATGATTATTTGATTTTGAATGCTTATTTTACTATTTAATGAATGTATTTAAAACTAAAATTTGATAATTTTATCAAAAGCATATTTATATGACTGCGATTTTCAATAAATTCAATTAATTTTTGACATTTAAGCATCTTTTTTATATGATTTGCTCCTGGGAAAAATTTTGAAAATGAAGTAACAAACCGAATATATGCTAAATTAATTTAACTAATGCAATAAAATATTAAACAATAATGTGTGCCTGATGTATGTTTAGAGAAAAATCTTAATATTGATAAAATAAATATTATTTATTGTGGAAATAAAAAAAAAATATTAAAAGGACAGAAGATTTTAGAATTACTACTATTTTGGTTTCTTTATATGTTGGAAATAGTAAGGCAGTTTTCTCAAATTGATCCGAACACAAAACTACGCTTAAAATACGCAGTTGGAGTGGCACTAAAGTGCTTTTAACCTTCTTTCACAAATGTTTTATATAATATAACATAATATAATACAGATCTTTACTGACACTGGTACATTTACCGTTTATGACCTACTAATGCCAGTATGTTTACTGTGTTTGGCGTTAAATAAATAAAATTTAATACAAAAATAAATTGCCTGACTTATTTGGATAAGGCCGGAGTAACAGAAAATGTTCAATCTCATATTATTTAAAATAATTTGCCTTACTGTAAGGAAATCTAAATACTTGCTCGGTACACCGTTACAAAGTACAGAGACTGTCTTTAATTCTAGAACTACCTGAACAACTATACTTACAACCGTCAAAGCGGTAATTCCGCAGTTTAATTAATTCCTTGAAACTAAACGTTTTAGCAATCTTTACTCTTTCCCATAGACTTGAGAAAATCACAATAAAAATGTTTTAAAACAAGAAATTACAAAGAATGAGAAGTAGTACATACGTAATAAATAACTTCATTAAATAAATTTAACAATTCTATTTTTCTATGCTCATTATTAGCACAAAACATTATAGTCTAGAGAATAATTCTAGCGGCCGACTGCTCAGATCGGTAGTTTCGCGTAGTTTCTCCGATCAACGTCAGGTGAATGCCGGACGACTACCCTAACAAACGAGCCACGGAAGGCGCGCGATCTTCCCTTCTCTTTCTTGTCCTATCCTCACACACTTACATTTACATATACTACACTATCACATTTAACGGGAGATCAGTCAAAGGATTAGAGCTTATCGCGGCCCGCGGCGGTGCCCCGCTGGAGAGAGATACCTAACTGTGGAAAATCCCCGCCAGCCGACGTAGGTCAACGCCAGATTTCGTCATACAGGGTAGGAAGATCACCGTCACCTCCCGCGATGAAAACAATACATCATTTTACTGTTATTTTACTCTTTCTCATCTGTTAATAAACTCAATAACTTTAGATATATTGCTGATACGGCATCGTTATAATAAATAAAAATAAAATCAATAAATAAAAAAACGTTACTTCATCACAGAGCTAACGTGATACCTACGCACACAGTCAACAAAAGGCAAGAGATAAAACGGAAGTATAACATGAAACTCCAACCTCGAATACAGGAAATGTGAGTATATTTAAATGTAATAATATAAAAAGTGGTTAGTTAATTATTTGGAATAATGTGCATAAGAATTGGTATGGATAATTTTACACTATTATAGAGTAAGTATCTATTTTTTTTATCTGATACTATAGCTTGGAAATCTTTAAAATGAACAGTAACCAGATTTAATCCGCATCCCTAGAGAAGCACTGACATTTCGAGAATGAAAATCACTTTATTCATACTTTTATACTTTCAGAGTTTGTTTTTATCTCAGGAAAACACATATTTTGTTGTTAAACGGTAGATAAGTACGTAAAATATATGAATAATGCAAAAAATAGTTATCCCTAATATTGCTTATTCCGAGATTCTACGGATGTAAATTGCGTGTTTTAGTCGAAGAATAGTCTATGAAAGAGAAAGTTGGTACTGCTTTTAGCAGTGCTTTGTCGAAAGGTTTATTCTTTCTAAATTCAGAATTATTTAAGTACACCTCTTTGTTTTTAGACAGTCTAAATTTTAAATATATTAATTAATTTAAAGTCATTCATGTTCATAAATTATTTTTTACTAAAAACCTGTTAACGTTGCGTTTCGAGAAGCGGTGTTACCTCATCTTCAGGTACATCTGCAATTATGTTTTACATAATTATATACAATAAACCCTCGGTAGCACAAACTTCCTTAACACGAATTTCGCCGTAACATGAACACAACTTCGGTCCCGGCAAGGGATTACGGTAATACGGACATTTATAATACTCGGATAACACGAAATTTTATAACAAACTCCGATAATTTCGGTCCCTTGGAATTCGTGTTAATGAACTTTGACTGTATAATGCTACAACTATATAATTATGTAACACAGCGTTGCAGATGTACCTGAAGATGTAGCGACACCGCGTCTGGAAACGTTGTAAAAATATGAACATTAATTTAATTTAAATTAAATAAGTTATTTAAAATATAGTCTGTCTAAAAACAAAGATGTTTACTTCAATAATTCTGAATTTATAAAAAAAGAGAGACAATTTTCAAAATAATTAATAATATTTATTCTTTCCTTCACACTTCTTACTTATATCTAAATGTTTTTGCACATATTGAATCGCCATGGTTTCTCCCAGAGACATGTTTGACGTTCCTGATGTTTTGTGCATAGGAAGTCTCTATTCCCAATATTTTGTATTGTGCCAAGTGTATATTATTTATTTCATTTTGTGTATTATCGTTTTATTATTATGATTATGTCTACGATCGGCACTATTATTTTGCAGTTCAGTGATTGAAAACTTTGTTAGAATAAAATTATTAAAAACATTTTACATTTTCAGTTATTTACTAATTTAGCGATTGATGATAAAAATTGTCGACAAATACTCCATTATCTCAAAAATATCAATCAATTTAACTATCATCTAGGAGGCTCCCTTCATTAAAAATATATTTATAGAATAGCAAATCACAGTAAATGATAATTTTCTTCATCAAACATCATGCCACGAAAAAAATACAATACTGTAGCACTTCCAAGTGGAATCCAAACAAATATTCTTTCAATAAATCACCAAATCACTCAGAGAAAACGCATCAAATTTTTTAGGGCACTATTCAAAATAGCTAATGAAATAATAACAATTTTATTTATAAATTTTGATCTGCAGCTATTCTCCGTAAAATGGTTTGTCGCCGTTTCACTCCAAGGACCGTGGGTAAAGGGAAACAAGCTCTTTCCTACTCTGGTACTCTGTGATTTCAGTTCAATATAATCATACCTTCCTGATGGCAATGAAACATGGTTCAGAAATATAACTTAAGTATTAATCAGGCTTTGATATGGCTAATCAATGTAAAAATATACTTTCCAAAAAAAAAATTAAACACCTTTCCAAAATTTAATAGACATTTTGCAGCACTAATTGACTTAATACTATTTTTGTATGTCTTATTAATTCATATTTTAACGTGATACTCTAACATTTCAACGGTTTAAATCTTTTTCGAGCGATCGACATGACACACGTTAATCGAAACCCCGACCTGTCCAAGTACGAAAGAAAAACTCGATATGAAGTCATTTCACTCAATGAGTCTTGCCATGGGGCAATCTGCATGGCACCTGGCGTTCGAAGTTGGTGCTACATTCAGAACAGACGCAGGACGTTCATCATACCTCTGATACGCGGCGCAGCCGTCGCGCCCTCGTGCTGCAACCTACCGGCGTGTCGGGATATTACACTTGCGCCAACCACAATAAGAGACTGACCGAGAATCTCACTCCCCGTTCGATATATGCTGATTGTTATTTTAATAAAACTCGAATCATTTACATATATGTTTATGTATATTCGCACCTCGGTATGACTGCAGTCAGAACTGGTTTCTGCTACAGTGCAGGAATTTCTGGTCACACTGCGGATCGGTAAACGACTTGCTCGGTAGTATATACAATAAAAGGACAGTTGACTGATCATTAATCGAATTATCAAAATGTACGATCATTTTCACTTTGGAACATCCGCTATGTAAACCATAGACGATAATCCGAGGTTAATGAGTTCTGATCCAATCAGAAATTTTGATTGTGGAGATTATATGAAATGGTGACAATAAAAATCAAATAATTAACAATCCCATTGGCATACGACGAAAATATAACTGAAAAATGATAACACTACTATTTATTTTTTGTAATTATATGTGGTTCTCGTGGAAAAATTAATGAATATTTTTTCTGTTTAGGAAATGTGCATTTTCCGTGTAGCACCATGAACCAACTGATAGACATATACCGATCGTAATATTATTAATAATATTACTGATTTTCAAAAACTAAGGTGTTTATGACGATTGAGTGTAAGGTAGAAAAGAAAATTTAGTGTTCGGAAGCAAAACAAGGGATTATTTCAGTATTTTATTAGTAGATCAAGGGAAACGACTAAAGAACCTGGATTTAAGGTAACCAGCGAAAAATTCATACTAATAGAAAGTATTACATTTTAATACTAGACTTACATTTTTTGCAGTTGTTGAGATTAGTAGTAAGATGTCTATTATGTAAACATCAAGAGACGCAAATATCTTCAGCAATCGTGAATGTAAACCAGTACTTAACTTCTCTGTTTATTGATTGGCAAGTGTTATTTTGCCATACCACACTTTCCCGCATACCACATAGTCATGGCCATATAAAAAACTGGTTTGACAAAGTTATCAACACACCGAGGCAACTTGAATCCACACTGAGACAATTCCTATTTCGATCGGATATATCTTTTCACTTTCTCGCATACTTCTTACGTACAAAAAAACAAACTATAATGCTGCGGCAAAAAAGGCAATGTTTCCACAGAGAAACTCGAATTGTGGGGTCCTGATATTGAAAACGAGATAAATGTCAAATTTCCTCTAACACGATTGTAATCAGAATCCATGTTTTGTGAGCCGTTGATATGGAAAAATTGGATGACGGCAAAACGTCCGCCCGTCTTTGGTCAAAACTAGAGCCAACAGCGT